>CATIWF010104549.1:0-12517 GCA_949630135.1 Balakata baccata | reverse complement strand
AATTTCTTCCTCCACATAATTTAAGAGTAATAATTTAGTCATAAAACTATATATACTGTAGATGAATAAAAGAAACATTTCAACTGATATGTTTCATTATCAGGATTATTGTTTGATGACGATGGAGTTCTAACTGAACTTTTTGTGAAAATAATTGGGAAAATGTTTCAAAAATAACATTTCTACAGCAATTCAGCAGATTAATGACAAAATACATACCTTTTCTCCAACCTTCTCTTGCTGTTCCTTCACTTTCTCCTGTAACTTTTGCAAACGCATATTTACCCTCAATCGCTTCTCCTTTTGAAATTTAAAACAAAAAAACAGAAATAGATAAGATTGTAGAAAGGTAGATTAAAAAAAAAAGGAAAATTAATTCTAAATAGATGATTTAATAATTTTTTTTATTTTAATCATTCAGTAATTTGAATTTGCGCCGGCAAATTTATTAAAAGATAAATCGTTTACTCTGTAATTTTAAAAATACTTCGTATTAAAAACTTGAATTCGAGATTCTAGTTAAAAGAGAAATGAAACCTACCATTCCATAATGATATATTAATAAAAAAGATAATAATTGGATAATGAAAATGTAAATATTATACCTTGACATAGCTAAGACCAAGGTCTTTTCTGGAGTATCCTCGATCCAGGTTACGTATTACATATTGGTTATAATCTTTAACTATTCTCATAATTATGTCTGACGTTGAAATTCCATCTGTTCTATTTGTTTCCTTAAACTTGCCCATTTTTTTCACCTGCATATATTCACATTTATTAATTAATTTTTTCCTCGTTTTAATTATATCTGTAAAACCAAGAAAATAAATTAAATTAATTTTAATCAAGCTTACAAATTCATAAACATCCTTTCCAGCTCCTGTTGCATCAGCATAACTATGAACGTCCAAGCCAAAACCCATTATTAACACCACATCATAATTCAATTCATGAAATTAAATATATATTACAAAATATATTTTGGGACTTGGTCATTGAAACTAGTTGCTACTCACACCGAACAAAATATTAAGAGGGTAAAACACTATATTATAATTTTTTCTTTTTTTTTTTGAAAAAAATAAAGCATATTCAGAATTTAATATCTTACGGAAGAGAATCATGAGCAACAAAATCAATGTTGTGTTTGTCAATAAATTCTTGTGTGATGACCCATGGAGCATTAGTTATAACTTCATCCACCCACCTAACAAAAAAAAAAAATTAAAATTCATCATGCCCTCCAATTCAAAAATGAAATCAAAATCATATAAATTATTATGGCATCATGTGTTGCTAATTAATCCAATAACAAGAGTAATTAAGAAGAAATTTTAAAAGAAAAAAGAATTTAATAATTAAGATGGATATTCAAACATATACGTACTTGCAATGGCGAAGAGATTCATAACGTTCAGCTTCTGTCATAACAGTTTTTCCTTTATATTTATGTGTGATTTCATCATTGCAACATCCAACAATCAAATAAGTATTAGGGAACCTGAAATCATATATACATAGTTTTAAATATTAATTATGAAAAATAAAACAACAAAAATGAAAGGAGAAAGGAAAGATACGATTTCTTGGCTTGCTCAAGAGAACGAGCGTGGCCGAAGTGGAAGAGATCGTAGATTCCATCGGCATACACCCGTACAGGCTGATCAGATGGCATTTTTTTTTAATTATTATTTAATTTTCTGAATCTAAAATCTAAATAGTGAATCAATTTTCAAAGGGAGAGAAGAGAAGAATGCTTCAACTCATCCTCTATTTTTCATCCGCTCACCTTGGAGAAATTACTTTGTTTCTCTTTTCCTATCATTTATGTGGAGCTTTCCTTTATTTGTTTTTTTTTTTTTTTAAATTTGGAATAATGCCTTTGATTTTTTATCTATAGTAATAAATCATTTTTTGGTTTAAATTCAACTATCGAGTAATTTGGATTTAAACTGCATATATCCGTTAAAGGAGTAAATCACTCTCTCTAGCTTTAATGATACTTCATTTTCCTACTTTGTTTTTTTGCCGCATTTTATCATAGCTATTTACAATACATATCCAAGTTTGATTAAAATTAGAGATAAATAATACTAAATAGTTATTAGTGACATTCATGATCGATCAATTGCAAGGAAATAACATAAAGCAAAGATTTTTGGTGCTATTACAAAAATTTCATCCTAATACAAATAAATTAATTACCTTAAATGATTCTTAAAGTTTCCTATGAAGTCAATTACTAGGGTATGATCCAATGATAGCAAAACTTTTGCATATATGAAATTGGTACCAATTTTTTTTCAATTAAATCAGTACTAAAATTTTAAAATTAATTTTAGATTATGGTACTAAATATTTTTCGGGTTGATTCATGCTAATATAGAGACTAGGTTTGCTAATGTGGATGGCAATTTAACTGATGTGGCTGCCTGATTTGCTGATGTGAATGCCAAAAAAGTTTTGAGTACCATGATCTGAAACTCCATTTAAAAGTTTTAATATCAATTTGATATAAAATAAAATTTTATTACTAATATGATGCACATGCAAAAGAAACCAATTAAACATTTTACCCTCAATTACTATGATTAGCAATCATGAAAGTTAATATGGTTTTTATTTTTTAACAAATTGGTGACATGTAGATAAATTCTTAAGAAAATGCTGGAAATTTGATGAGACCATATGGTTTTCAATTCAAATTTCACCCACAAGAGTAACTAGACTATAATAATAATAATAATAATAATAATAATAATAATAATAATAATAATAATAATAAAAAACTAAAAATGAAAAATAAAGTAAATAGACAGAAGAAGAATATAGTAGAGATTTGAGACAATATTTTCACTTTGTAGAACTGTTCTTTCAACATGCCTCTATTTATAGATATAAAAGTGTGAAGAGTTACAAGATTTAATTGTGAAATTAAAATCACAATAACACCATATAATTAAGGTAGAAAATGAGATGATGAAGATTATGAAATAAAATAAAGAATATAGGAGTTATGCACATCCATTCAATATAATATTCACAACACTCCCACTTGGATGTTCATTAATAAGAATATGCTTTGTTAAAACCTTATTAGAAAAAACCCTATAGGAGAAAAACCTAGTGAAGGAAAAAAATAAATTTCTTATATAATACGCATATAAAGTTTTCTCGTTAAAAACTTTGCTAGAAAAACTCAATAGGACAAAATCTTAGTTAAGAAAAAGAGTATAACGCGTATTTTATCTTCTTTATAAAAACATCGCTTCAAGCCTTTAAGTTGATACATTCCAATGTCTCACACCAACCTTTCAAATATTATAGTAGACAAAGCTTTTGTAAATAAATCTGTCAAATTATTACTTGATCGTATTTGTTGAATATTAATTTGTCCACTTTTATCAAGATCATGCATGAAGAAGAATTTAGGAGAAATGTATTTTGTCTAGCCTTATTTAATGTATCATCCTTTTAACTGTACTATACATGTTGAATTGTCTTTATATAACACTGTATGAATTCTTTTATTGACATACAAACCACTTGTTTCTCGAATGTATTGTGTCGTTTGCGTCAACCATAAGCATTCCAGACTTGCTTCATGAATCGCAATTATTTCAGCATGATTTAAAGATGCGACAGTCAAAGTTTGTTTAGTTGATCATTGTGAAATAACAGCTTTACTACTCATAAAAATATAACTTGTTTGAGATCGAACTTTATATGGATCACATAAAAATCATGCATTAGCATAACCAATTAGTTTTGATGTAGATTTATTTGAATAAGACAATTACAAATAAATTGTTCCTCAGAGATAATGCAAGACATATTTAACTCCATTCCAATATCTTCGTGTTGGAGAAAAACTATATCTTATAAATAAACTTACAGAAAATATTGTATCAGGTCGTGTGATATTAGCCAGATATAGTAATGCACATATTGCACTTAGATATGATATTTCATGACCAATAATTTCTTCTACATCCTCTCCAGGTCGAAAATAATCTTTTTCACATCAAATGACCTCACAACCATTAGTGTACTCAATGAATGTACTTTATCCATATAAAATCTTTTAAATACCTTTTCTATGTAAGTTCCAAAAATATTTAAATCATCAACGTATACAACAATAATAACAAATCCATACTATGATTTCTTTATGAAAATACATAGGCAAACAGGATCATTTTTTATCCTTCTTTTAACAAAGTATTTACTCAGACAATTGGACCTCATTCTTCTCAATTGTTTTAGACCATATAATAATCTTTGTAACTTGATAGAATAAACATCCCGGGATTTTGTGTTTTGTAATTCAGACATTTTAAATCATTTAAGAATTTTCATATAGATATCACTATCAAAACTACCATATAAATAGGTCATAACAACATCCATAAGACGTATATTATATCTTTTATATATTGCAAGACTTCTAAGGTAACGAAAAGTTATCGCATCCACAATAGGAAAATATGTTTGTTCATAATCAATACCATGCCTTTGTGAAAATCCTTATGCAATAAGTCTTACTTTATATCTTACAACTTCATTATTTTCATTTCTTTTTCGCACAAATACCCATTTGTATCCAAAGGGTTTTACATCTTCAGGTGTTTGAACTATTGGCCCAAAAGCTTCACGTTTATTAAGTGAATTTAATTCAGCATGTATTACATCTTTCCATTTCCTTTAATCACATATATTTTGACATTCTTCAATTGTTTTTGGCTCTAGATTCTCATTTTTCTCGATAAAATCTGTAACACCCTCCACATATTATGAGTATAACCCATAATACATAGAAAGTGCTACGGACTGCGTGGTTATAACTTGTTTCTAATCATATTTTATATTCTAGGTTGGGCCTACAAGGCCTTCGTCTCATGCATCTAGTTGAACTATATTTTTTTTTCTTTTACTATATGTCATATTACATATTTACATGTTAATAAATATAATAGTTACATTCCTTTAATGAATGTAATAAATAAATGCATGCTATGAATGTGCTAACCTAGATCCGGTCTACATGGTCTCCTCTACATGGGCTTAGGCATCTCTATTGTCAACTGCTAAATTAACTTTATATTGGCTCCATGACCTACATACATATGAAATATGCTAAGCTATATATGGCTTAATAGTACATATATGCAAATCAATATAACATGTAATCAAATCATTTATAATAAATGTTATCATTCTTTTGTCATTCAGTCATATGCAAAACACATGACCACGATATTGACAGGGCATTCCCCACACATACAATTGTTATATACATATATACCACATTTCTTTTACACATGTTATTGTGATTTATAGATCACATCTATTTTCCTTTACTTTGATATTGCTATTTATTAATCAACACATTGACCTCTCGGAAGCTCGAGCGTATATCAATTCTAGAAGTAGCATACAATTTCTTACAATATTAATAATTATGTCACCATACATTTTATTCTGTAATCGTTGCCTTCATCCTTTTAACATATAATTACTATTCATATATCATTTTCTAATTACTAACCCAAATCTTGTTCCAAGACTGTCCAGATACGGGGTATGAAATAGGGCACTTCACAAACTTAAGCCACCCTACTTACTCTGATTTACTGTCAAAAGTGTTCCACGAGCTTTAGCCTCCTTGACGAATCATGATATATCTATGTAAATGAGACTAAGGGCGCTCCACAAACTTAAGCCACTTTGTCCCTAAAACATATAACTAGTTCGGTACCGTATGTCCTTTTAATGGTGCACCATCTATCCTAATTCTAATCCTTAGGTGGAGAAATGAGCATTTATATCATAATATCTTCTCTTTTTAATCACATTTTCTTATGTTTCCATCATGTTCAATCTATACATGTTCTCATATCACATTTATACTCATTAACAAGTTTTCATATGTTTTTACATCATATTTTGACATTTAGGCACAATCAACATGTGACGGATCTACTAAAACATCATGTAATATAGGTCACTATTGTTGTGGATAGTGTTGTCATGACCATGACAAATATGGTTGGCCGTGACACCTAGGCATGAAGGCTACTAGTTCAGCCTTCATGGCCATGACAGTTTCAACATGGTTGTGATGCTGGTTGTAAAAGGGCTTAACGTATGCCTATGGTCAAATTTTGTAAAAATTCCACTTATTTTCACTTCCTAAACATGTATAGACATCATCCATGGTCATTGGACACAAATACAAATACGTTAAGACAACTCAAATCATCACCCAAAATGGGGTCACAACCAAGCTCAACAACAACACGCCTTACATGTACAATGTATACCTTTAGTCACCTGCTCATTTTCACGCTCAATATCATTTTTATACATATTCAAATACTTTATTTAACTTATCCTAACCTTTAATCATGCCAATTCATGTTATCACATCTCAATTCATTAACATATAATTCATTAACATATCATTAAACAATTGCCACATGCCAACATGTCAATTCATAAGTTCTCAATGGTGGAACTTACCTCTATTAAGTCATTCCTTTCAAAGGCCTTAGGTACTCTCTTTGAACTGATGCATCTACCTATTTATAAATTCTCAATATTGACATTGAACCTAACTCAACCAAATTAAGCTAATGGCACAACAAGCATATATACATAATTATCATTATTAAATTACTAATGACCACATGTATGAATTCACTTCCCATATTTCTTTATTTCATTCTGAATGCCTTGATATTGATAACTTTTGTACCTAGAACACTAGGTCTTGAATTTTAGCATTATTCCTTTGACATATATGTATCATTCATGTTCCATAAGCCATTTCTTATGAAATCCTCCTATAATCATATTCATTTTATTCACATTTATCTCACTCAATAATATTCATAGCCCGTAGGCATGTTTAACCTTTTATATATTTCTACTTTTTGTCTTATTTATCGATTATTTCTAATTAACATGTCGTTATCACATTTTCATGTCATTTAACATATTAAAAATGCATGTGTACTTAGCAATATGGAGCCAACTCAAAATCCAAGCTTTAAGCTTGCCTAGCTTTCTTAGTGGTTAATTCCACCTTTCAAAGGTATCACCTCTTGATGGCCGAATACACACTTGCTCATGTAACAAACTCGTGGTCCCTCTTGCATCAACTTTCTCTCTCCTCAAAAATTTAACCAAAGCTAATAATTTCTTTAAATCTTGTTTAGATTGTATTTTCTCTCTTAGTTTGGTGTTTAATTTACTCAAAAATCATGAAGAATCACTCCTTTGGTTTTCTTAGGTGTGTATGGATAATGGTTGGGGTTTGAGAGCTAAAAGGGTTGTGAAACATGGTGATAAGATCGAGGAAAAAGCTTTTATACAGACATTTCATGGTCATAAAGGTTCCCCTTCACGGTCATGAAGAGCCATTGTAGCAACCGACCTTAAAAAGTAATGTTTATCCAACTTTTTTGTTTGTCACGGTTGTGACACCCTAATTTTTCATAATTATTGTGTTATTTCATCTCCTTAAAACTGAAGCTAGAATCGACCAATATACCTCATATATACTTTTTATATACCTTCATATACCTCTAATATACCTCTCATATATTCTTAAAACTTATTCATATATACGTGTATTTTATATTCTTATTTTTAATTACCCATTTACCCTTCATGTACCATAATAGCTTCTAAGCTCCCATTGGCGGGAGTAACAATATTAATTGCTACATTATAAGTAAAGATGTTGTCAACGACTATTTTATCTTGGTTTCATATTTTTCTTGTAATAATATAACTTTTTGAGGTCTCTTCATTATTATCATTTTCATGTACTTGAATCTCTTTTGGAGACTTATTTGTTGTTATGTTAATAAACTATTCAGGAGTTTCTACCTCCTCAATTGGGTCATCTTATTGACTAGCTTCTTTTCTTTTTTTAGGAATTGTATCTTTGGAAATGATTGGTCTACCACACTTCAAGCATGCTTTAGATTCATTAGCTATAGCAAGTTATTCTACAAGGATATCAATTCGAGCAGAAGCATTTGCAATTGGTATATGTGATTTAGTCACTTTTTTAAAATCAGTAAATTCATTAAGTAATTGATTTGCCAAATTTGCAAATGTATTATTATTTGTATTTTATGCTCGCATTGATTGGTACAAGGATCTATATGTGTCAAAGATTATGCATTCCACATAATTTCATGATCCAGCTATTTTGTTTCTCCCCCTAATGTTGGAAAAATTGTCTAATTAAAATGACAATCAGAATACCATTATGTAAATAAATTAACAGTCAACGGTTCAAAATTCTTAATTATAGAAGGAGATTCAAATCCAATATATATTCTCAACCTTCTTTGAGGTCTCATTTTAGTGCATTGCAGTGAGTAATAGAAACATAAACAACACATCCAAAAATTCTTAAATGAAAAATATTTGGCTCCTAATCATAAGGCAATTGTAATAGAGAGAACTTATGATATAATGTTGGCTTAATGCATATCAATGTTGTTGCATGCTAAACAACATGTTCCTAATCAAATATGGGGAGTTTTGTTCTCATAAGTAATGATCTTGCTATTAATTAGAAGTGTTTCATAAATGATTCTACAAGACCATTTTGTATATAAACATAGGTAGTAAGTTTTTGAACAGTTATCCTAATTGACATACAATAATCAACAAAAGCTTGAGATGAAAATTCACTTGCATTATCAAAACGTAAGGACTTGATTGAATAATCTAGAAATTGTGCACACAATTTAACTATTTGAGCAAGCAATCTCATAAACGTCAGATTGCAAGTTGATAATAAGCATATATGTGACCATCATATAGATACATCTATCATTACCTTAAAATATTTAAAAAATCCACATGGTGGTTTTATGTGCCCACATATATCACTTTGAATTCTTTTGTTAGTACATATTGAATTATGAATTTGCCTGAAAACAAGTAACACATAAAAATTCATTAAATTGAAGAATCTTTTGGTTCCTTAACGGATGTCCGTTTGAATTTTCAATTATTCTACGCATCATTGTTGATCTAAGATGACCTAATTAATCGTATCAAAAAGTAGTAAAAATATTTCTATCAGAACTTCTGATTCATTGTTGTATGTGCTTCGATTGCACTAATTCTAGATAGTACAAACCAGAAGATAACGCATGCAACCTTTCCGAAATTCGTTTTTCATTTGAAATTATTAATGTGATATAAAGATATTATTCACCATTATGACTATAAGTCTCAATATGGTACCTGTTGTGCTGTAATCTCTAAAACTTAGTAGATTCTTCATTGATTTAGTTAATAATAATGCATTATCAATTGTGAATCTCATTATTTAAGAAGATATTAGCTCTTTTGGAGCCTTTTATCAAGTTTGTTGAACCTAATATTGTACTAATATTTGCTTTCATCCTTTTTTTTTTTTTTTTTTTTTTTGTACATAAAGGTGAGCTAGGCTCACAAGAATAAAGAAACTACCAAAAATAAGAAACACCTGCTAGATCATTTAAGAGATATTAATAGGCTCATTGGGGCGGATCAGGAAGAATATGAGTACCCAATATGAAATGGCATGAAAGAGGTAATCTGCTGTGAAATTAGCTTCCTTGTGGACATGGTTAATAGTAAAGGAAAAGAAATGAGCAGCCAAATTGTGAATATGATGAATCACTGGTTAGGTGTGTACATCAGGCTTATATAGACCATTAACTATGTTAACCACCACTAGATTATCACACTCAATAATAACGGAAGAGAATCATGCATTTATGCATACTTATAGCCCTTGCAAGATAGCCCAGGCCTCAGCCTTTTAAATTGGGCAACAACCTATTTTAGAGATAAAACCAATCATCCAGACACCATTAGAGTCTCTAACCAAACCATTACCAGCAGCTAACCTCGAAGAAAAGTCAAAGGAAGCATCTGTGTTGAGCTTAAGAGTAGAAGAGGGAGGGCATTTCTAACTAACAATCAAATGCTCATGAATAGTTGGTGACTCAGTCAATTTGGTAAAGATTTCGTCAATTAAATTAGCATGATCCCTAACTTCCCCCACCATAAGTATATCGATTTGTGATAATTATTAAAGACCACATCATTCCTCCTCTTCCAAAGGACCCAACAACCTACACCAAAAAGAGTCGACCATCGCCTAATCCCATCGCTAGAAAGTTGAAGCTTGAAATTTCTGGCCACCCAGTCTCTCACCATAAGAGAATCATCATAGAGAACTTTTGGAATGTTGCCTTCTAAAAGATTATGCCAGAACTGTACAACAATATGACAATCTCAAAGCAAGTGTAGAATGGATTCATCAGCACTGTTGCAAACAAGACAAATGGAACAAGTGGTCATGTGCCTAGTCACCCAAATAGAGTTTGTCAAGGCACCTTCATTCATGCATTGCAAAAAAAAAATTTTTAATTCGTTGGGGAAGCTTCCAGTGCCAAAACCAAGCCCAAGGGAAACTATTATCATCTGCTGATCGATCCAAGAGAGACCCTTATACAGACTTGATAGAGAAGATGCTCGAAGGGATTAACTCCCAAAACATATTATCAGCATCCTGCGAAGAAAAAGGAGAGCACATAAACTCAGTACACCGCAAGATATGTTGTGGGAGAAAATGGGAAAATAATCTCTAATTCTAGCAACCATCCATAAAACAAAAAAGGAAATTGGCTTGTCAATCAAGCAATAATCAATATCACTAACAGCTAACTCATAGAGAGGAGAAGTGGTTGAAGGCACTGACTTATCAAGCAAAACACGAGCCAACATACTGTTGCCAAGGGACCAACAGACTTGATTTTGATTTAAGCTCCAAGATTTGCATATCCCTTTCCAGATATGAGAACTATTAGAACTGCAATCAGATTCGATAAATTGGAACAATTATACTTGTACTTGGAACAAAGCACTTTAATCCAAAGAGCATTACCACTATGTTGGATTCCCTAAGCTAACTTTATATGGAAAGTTGTATTAAGCAAATCTAGGCTTCTTAAAGAGAGACCCCATATATATTTACTTTGCTATACTTGTGACCATTTAACCAGCGACACACCTTTTTTACTCTCTAAGCTCCCCTAAACAAAGCCCATAATGCTCCATTCCATCTCGCTACAAAAAGTCTTTAGCAGAGAAGAGGTTACTGTGGCATAAATAGGTAAAGACAGGAGTACCGATTAGGAAAGGGTAATTCTACCTGCAAGAGACAAACTACTAGCATTCCAACTAGCAATCCTGGCCTTCGCCTTATTAAGGATATATCCATAAGTCTTTTTAGTAACTCTAGAATGGAGAATAGGCACTCCTAAATACTTGCCTAAATAAGAAGTTTCCCGAAATCCCATCTTTTTACTTAAAATTCCATGGGTTTGTCTAGTAACATTCTTGGAAAAGTAGACAACTCCTTGAATTGGCCATAAGTAAGCCAACATTAAAGGAAACAAAAAAAGTGATTAGCATATCCAGAAGCTTGTAGCTCATAATTAAGAAAAATTGGGCAATGATCTGATTGCAAGCAAGCTAAATAGAAAAGAGAAGCATTAGAAAATTTTAATATCCAATCAGTATTGCAAATGGCTCGATCTAGATGCTAATATAGAGAACCCCTGTACCAAGTATAATCGGAACCCTTGTACCCAATGTCTAGAAGACCTGAATGCAAAAACCAATCAGCAAACCTTTTACAAACACCATTTCGATGATTAGAAACCCCTTTACGCTCAAAAATAGAGATAATGGAGTTAAAATCTCATATGATAAACCAAGGCTCTTGCATACTGTGATTAATACAGTTAAGGTTCTCCCACAAGGAATGCTAGTGAGAGGGATTTGGATGGCCATAAACAATTGTTAGGAAGTACAACAAAGAACTATTTCTTCTTAAATTAATATGAATAAATTGTATGTCATTTTCAATTACCTCCACCTCAATCTTATCAGACCATATAAGCTAAATCCCACCACAGAAGCTATCGACCTCAACTCGGTGAGAAAAAGGGTAATTAGTGCTAGCAATAATTTTATCAGATGTGCCTCTACTAACACCAAGTTCTAAAAGAATCACCAAATCAAGTTTTTTGGTCTGCAAAAAACACTTAAGAGCATGATTAAATTAAGTGCTTTTAACACCCTGATAAATCCAACATAAAATAGTCATGATAAGGAGAGAGAAGAAAACTAACCTTAAGAAATCAGAGGGAAACATCCTTATTAATCTCTTCTTCACCCTCCACTAAGATGTAATCATCTTCCTCATCATTACAAGCTTTGATAAGGGCAAGATAATCCGTACAACCTTCATCACCGCCATCATCTACAACTTTTTAGTCTAGTGGTTTATCTTTGAGAAAAGAGAGATAGCCTTCAAGGATTGAGCTGCACCTTTTTCCCTAGAAGCCAGAGAAACCCTACTATCCATTATCTTATTATTCAACGGGTTGGGCTATTGCATAGGGATATTTTCCTTTCCAATAAC
>CATIWF010104546.1:0-34751 GCA_949630135.1 Balakata baccata | reverse complement strand
CCTAAACCCTAAACCCTAAACCCTAAACCCTAAACCCTAAACCCTAAACCCTAAACCCTAAACCCTAAACCCTAAACCCTAAACCCTAAACCCTGAACCCTGAACCCTAAACCCTGAACCCTAAACCCTAAACCCTGAACCCTAAACCCTAAACCCTAAACCCTAAACCCTAAACCCTAAACCCTAAACCCTAAACCCTAAACCCTAAACCCTAAACCCTAAACCAACTATTGAACCATAAACCCTAAACCCTAAACCCTAAACCTCAATATATGTTATATCATTTTAAATGTATATTTTATTACAATTGAATATTATTTTGGCATGAGTAGAAGTATACATGTGATTTGTCACCTCATAGTTGCATGAATTGATATGCATATATATACCACTAAGCATTAGGTTGCATTGATTTTAAGACGGTAGATGGAAAAAGTTGACTGAAGAGAAAAAAGCTCATCGGAAACTATGGTACATATATTTAGAGTCGGTGATATCATAACATTTTTATTTTTATTATATGTCATATGGGATATGGGTAGTTGGTGTTGTACATATCTATTGGATTAAAGAATATATATTTATATATGATACAGTTTTGTAAATATCGGGTCAGTGTAGCCCAAACCAGATTTATTTTATTGGATAAATAATAGTTTCATGCATAATACAAGATATGGATTAATATATTAATATGGTAACATGAAAAATATTTATAAGAAATGATATTAAGAGATAATAATATAAGGAAAAGAAAAGGTTTTAATTTTCACAAACTTTTTAATAACGGAAAGTCTATAACATTTGCTTATATAGTTGAGTTAATTATAATTATATGAGAGGATATTACAAAACCTGCGCAAGAGAAAAACAAACTATCGTGCTGAGTTATACAACTCAGTGGTACAGTAATTTATAATAGTAGTCATTTATAGAAAATATCAAATATAAAATCATTTATCAATATCATAAATTCATAAAAAATCTATTGTCATGCTCATATATTAAATCATCGTAGATTAATCACAGGAAAACGAGAAATTCATATCATTTTATGATCTCAAAAAACTCACTGAATCAAAGAAAATAATGTGGATAAAATATATCATACGGCCCTAGGAAATCCACTGGACCGAATATATATATCATAAGACCATAGAAAATCTATCGGGCCATAAAGTATAATATATAGCCACAGAAAATCCATCAATCCAATAACCCTATTAATATGTCAATAACTCCTCATATTGTTATCTATGCTAATATATGGGTTAAATATCAAATTCTTGTTAAATATGAATTTCCATAATATTTCAAATTATTTTATCATTCAAGTAAACAAGATATAAAAATATATTTTTTTGTATTAACATTTGTCATAACTCAATTTCATATTCATCATATAAACTCATTTGAATCAAAACTTCATTAAAATCATATTTCAAATATTTAATGGCTAAAATTATAAATTATTATACAGACTTCAACTTTCATGTATTGATATCTACCTGCTCTTTTTTTTTATCTACTTTTAGCGTCAGCCTCGTAAATGCGCCTAATCAATAATAATTTATGATTACTACAAAGTCATCTTTAACATATATTCTATTGAAAATAAAACTCATCAATATTTCTCGCTCTCTCATATATCAAAATCTCGTATCGATATTATTATTTCTCGTTACACACATTTGACACATAATTCGAAATTTTGATCATCCAATACGCTTTCCAGCATAACCAAAATTTTTTCAATATTATTTTTTTTATTTTTGTAAATATTTTATTTTCCTTATTTTTCCTCCTCCAAACTATTTTTTTCCTTTTACTTTCATTTTTCCTTTTTCTCCAAAAATCTATTTTTCCACACAAAAATTCATATTAATTCAATAAATACTTTAAAAACTCTAAATAAATTCCTATGATCTCTTTAACCAATTTTTTTGTATTTTTCATCACCAATTTCATCAAAATAAATTTCAATAAATTTTTCAATAATTAGGCCAAAAATCCAAAAATTCACCAAAAATTCTATTAAATATTTCATTCATTCCAAAAATTATCTTTCACTTCCAAACACTCCATTTAACTCCATTTTCATCATTTTATGGCACAAATCCTTCAAAATAATTTTTCAAAAATTCAGCCATAATTATGAAAAATTTCTAAAAATTTCACAAAAATTGTTTTCATCAATTTTTCACTATATTCATCTTCCTCAAGTCTCATTCTACTCATTGTCCATTTTTATTTAATTTTTTTCATAATTTTTCTACAAAACCTTAATTTCTCCTTATCACAAATTCAACATCAAACACACCACCAAACTAAAATTTATTCAAAATAATCATTTAAATCAACTTAAATCAATGAAAATTTGAAAGAAAAGTGAAGAAAATCTCACCTCAAATTTTCTTGGAATTTTTTACCAATATCTGATTTTTCTCCAAAAATATTTTTTTCGCTACTATTTAATTCTTTATACCTCCTTGTACTTGAATTATAGTAATTTATGAGAGAAAATTGAAAAAATTAAGGAAAAAAGCTTGTTGGTCGTGCAAAGAAAGAAGGAGAAGAAGATGATAGAGTTTTTTTTTTATGATGAATTGTTGATTATTTTGAATTTTTATAGTTAATTAGTACTTAATTAATCTTAATTAAACTTAATTATTGCTCAATTAAAATTAATTAAAAAGATATTTTGGATTTTATCCAAATTAATCCAAAATAAATTTTGATTTTGAACTTTTTCTACAAACTTTCCAAATTTTCAATTTAGTATTTGAGCAAATTTATTTTCTTAAATTTCATATCTCAAATAACCTTATCTCTTCAAATTGGACATGCTAATATTTTCTGAAAAATTTTCTCTTCGGAATAGTCTTTCCGATTTTGCAAAATAACCACCATTGCAAAAATTACATTTTTGCGGTTTAGTCTTTTTTTAAATCATACTCGTAAAAATTCATCTAAAGTCTGATTTCTAAATTATCAGTTTTAAAAATTTTAGAATTCAATTGTGATCACCTTGGCATCATTGCGATAATAAACACATAACTCTAACTCTCAATCGGAATATCGGACTGTAAATCTGTACCAATAACATTATTTTTGCAAATTGGAGTTCTTAACCTCAAATATCTTTATATAACTTCGCCTATGACTTTAAAATATTATTCTTCCTATTATGGTGTGCTTAACTCCAATTTTCACCCCGGACAAAACTCTTGTATTCTCAATCCAGTCTGTTGCTTTGATTTACGTGCATGACACGAAATCGTAACGTTTCATCAAATTAATTCAATATTCATATTAAGTATCATATTATCATATTAAATTCTCATATGTCTGTATTTAGATTCTGGTTGGTATGCATTCGTACTGCAGTATAAACAACAACAAACGCGTATACAGTTAGAGTCTATATCGCAGACGTGACATTGAGTATCCTTGGGAATGCCTTAAAAATACTTCTATCAAAAACTATAGGCATAAGTTACTTTCTAGTATATTTTAGGAATACTTTGTTCTTTATCGACTCACATCTACTTAAGTGTACATAGAATAATCTTAGAGTTTAGACTATCGGAATAATAGCCAAAGAATCGTCCCTCATGTTCTTCGACAACTTAACCTTCCTCCTTTTAGAAGCAATCTACCTCTCATTTTCAGGGATATATTCCTCATTGTCCAAGAACTAGACTTAAATTTTCTCACTTCACAATAATTTGATTAAAAGAAACTCTAGGTCTTTTGGATGGCTTATCTCCATTGAGATTCAATAAAAATTCAACGAACAGATGCAAAACTAAAATTTAATGAAAATCAAATAGAAAACCAAAAGTAATCGAACGCAAAAAGTAGCAAGACGAGAGAAAAATCAGAAAAATAAAATATGCTAGACACAGGAAAATGAGGAAAGTAGTAGGAAGTTACACACGAGAAAATACCGTTGAGAAAGTAGCACAAGATAATTTGATAAAATGTTAAAATCGCATTTATGAAAACTGAAATTAAAAAATAAAGTAAAAATAAAAAAATTCAGTAAAATTGAAAAAAGAAAAATATGGTGGTATTTGTGAAAGAACAAGTTAAAAAAGGACGATTGGTGAAATTTCCTCAATAATGAACTTATCGGGTCTCCTTCGAAGCCCAAAAGGTACGAATACCTGTTCATCAATCATTCTTTCAATTACACACGACGGGAGCAAAGACTGAGAGAGAGAGAGAGAGAATTAGTGCGAGAGAGATGGCGTTGAAGTTTCTGAACAAAAAAGGATGGCACACGGGGAGCCTGAGGAATATAGAGAACGTGTGGAAAGCGGAGCAGAAGCATGAGGCAGAGCAGAAGAAATTGGAAGAGCTCCGCAAGCAGATTCAGGACGAACGTGAGCGTTCCGAGTTCCGCCTCCTCCAGGAACAAGCCGGTCTCGTTCCGTACGTTTTATTTTGTTTTATTTTGATTTCTGATTCTGTATTAATCTTCCTTGAATGAATTAAAGGTATGGTTAGGGTTTCTTTTGTTTGTTCTTACAAATATTTATAAATCTGGCACTGTAGGAGGCAGGAGAGATTGGAATTTCTCTACGATTCCGGATTGGCTGTAGGAAAGGGCAGCGGTAGTTCCGGTGGAGGGTCCGGAATAGCATTCCAGGCGATTGAAGAATCTACTCCTAGCGCTAACAAGATTAATGATGCATCCTCCGCCGCAGCCAAGCAGCTGTCTGCCCCAGGTGCCTTATTCGAGGACAAGCCTCATTCTTCCAACGACGCTTGGAGGAAACTCCATTCTGATCCTCTTCTATTGATTCGCCAGCGAGAGCAGGAAGCCCTTGCCCGTATCAAGAATAACCCCGTCCAAATGGCCCTCATTAGGAAATCAGTAAAATTTTTTTCTCTCTCTTTTTCAGCTTAATATGAACAAATATGATTATATAATAAAAAAAATGGATAGGCACATCCCTTTATTTTATTTTATTTTAAATTGCAATCAATTGTTTCCTTTTTCTCGGCATTCTTTACTTCCTAACAGACCTGACGCAGGCTTAGAAAACAAATTCCCGAGCTGGAATACATTTATGCCAGTTTTATTACTCTAAGTTCCACAATTCCATGCTCTATTTTGTGTCTTAAAGTGAATTTACGTTTCTTTTTCTCTTCTGTATTCAACACCTATTAAATTTATTGAGTTTTGTACGCTTGATGGCTATTGTTCCAAACAGCTTACTAACTTCAAGCTTAATAAACTATTGTAGTTTTTTCAAAACTGTTTTTCTTTTCAAATAATGTATTAAACAATTTTATTTGGTTTTGGGGAATTAAGAAGGCAGCAGTTACTTGGATGTTGTCTGAATATTGGTTTAAAGGATGGTTGCAATTAATATTTCATAGGTAGACTAATTTTTTTTTCCTTATTTTTTAGGCTGAAGTAATTAAGGAGGGGAAATCTGACAATAAAAGGGAAAACCGGAAAAGGCTGAGTCGTGGTAAGGCTAAACATCTCAAACATTCATTATCCAAAGAACGATCGGATTTGGAAGATCATAGGGGAAAAAGAGGAGATAATGGCAGTCATATGAGATCTAAACATGATGATCATTATCATAAAGAACAACGGGCTTTGGACGAAAATTCAATTGGAAGGGAAAGTCAAAGAAGAAAGAACAGCTATAGGGGTTCCAACAACAGTGATCTGTCTCCTAGTGGTTTCTCGAACTTAAAATCTGCAAAAACTACCTGGCAGAATTATGACAAGTTGAAGGGCGTGATGCATTCTTTGGAAGAGCAGAGAGATGCGCATAGGGATAGAAAAGATAGGGAACACAAAATTTCTACCAATAGAAAGGAAAGGGAAACTAGAAGTTTTAGTGAAGCAAGAGTGCGCCATGATTCACACCATAACCACAGCAAGGTTGCTCCTAAACTTTCAGAAGAAGAACGAGCTGCTAAGCTGCAAGAGATGCAAGTGAATGCTGAGTTGCACGAAGAGCAAAGATGGAAACGTCTCAGGAAGGCTGAGGAGGATGATGCACAGGAAGCTAGACATGCTAGCATATCTGGTGGCAAGAACTTCTTGGATGTAGCTCAGAGAAGTGTGTATGGTACTGAGAAGGGGGGAAGCTCAACCATTGAGGAAAGCGTTCGTCGTCGAACACATTATTCACAAGGAAGGTCTGAAGTGGTTGATGGCAATGCTTTTAGGCGGTGATGTTCTTGTATTATCATTTACCTTTTGCCTATTGTAAAATTTTCAGGTGTGTTCCCACCTCCTTAGTTAATTATCCAATTAAGCAACAATGACCCTTTGAATTTTTTTCTTTTTTCCCAAAAGCCCTAGGGAATAGAATCATGAAACTTGTCTGTTCCTTTCTTTGGCGCTTCCCAAAGGACTGCTTAAGCTTAAGTGCTACTTTAGCTGTGTATTTCTGCTTTAGATATGCATACATTGTCCCAACATTTCTTCTTAGTCTCAAATAATAGGATTAATTGTTATAATACTATTTATTCATGTGTATTTAGTCCCATGCTCTTGAATGAGTTTATGATCCTTAACTCAGGTAAATATAAAGTGCTTGGATTGCTGGAAAATGGGAGAAAATTTTCAAAGAGAGAAAGGAGTGAATTTGGTTTTGCTTAGTACAAAGTTCAGATGACGGTGAAAGTTGTCCTTGGAGAATGGTAGTTTGCGTGTTATAACAATAAAAGAGCATTAAATAGTTGAATGAAGTTGATTTGATGGATTCCATTCATCAAGTAAAGAACTGTAAAAAGTATTTCAGGATCTGGATCACCAAATTCGAATGGTAAAAATGTTGCTGCTAGTGCTATCGTTGAAGAGCAAACTAGAACTAGTTGAATTAAACTGTGAAATATCTGCTAGGGTTTCAAATCATCGTGAAGAAGAAATTGCTGAATTGAATCTATGAATGCAAGAACTAGACATGTGATTGTTTTTTTTTGGTTACCTTGTGCGTAACATGAAATTTTATTTTATCTACATTATAGATTAAGGTCATCTATTCTTTCTTTTTTTTTTTTTTTTTGTTCTTTATTGAATTTTTTGTGTGATTGAATTAAGGTATATTCGTAGTATTTCTAAGGTATTTCCATAGAATTCCGAAAAGTATAATCAAGGATACTCAAGATGAGAATTCCATATATATACTCAAAGTATTTTCAAAAAATTCTCAAGGTATTTTAAAAGTAAATATCCAAGGTATACTACAAGACTATACAATGAACTATATACTTTGTTTAATGATTTACAAGGAATAACACAAGGCAAACAAAGATCTTAAATGATTTATTAATTATTCATTTTTTCTTTTTTTTTGTTCTATTTTGGTTAAAAATGAACCAAAGTATTTTTGAGATATTCTCGAGTTATATCCAAAAAATTTTCATAGTGTATCCAAGGTATTCCGAAAAGTATATCCAATACTCAACAATAAATTGAAAGTTGTTAGTTTGAAAATTTGTGATGCTTTGAATTTAGATTCAATTTTCTTCTTCTTCTTCTTCTATTTTTTTTAAATTATTATTTAATCCCTCTAGTTTAACATAATATACTAATATCTCCCTAAGGTTTGAAAAAATATACGATTTGCTCTCTGTAGTTTGATATAATATACTAGTACTCCCTTGAAATTTGAAAAAGAATATATTATACTAGTAAAAAAAAATATTTTCGTTTGCTCAAAGAAGTATTAGTCTATAAATCAAATTTATAAAGAGATATTAGTGCAATATGTCAAAATTTCATAAGGTAAATAATATAATTTTCAAACCTCATGGATATTAGTATATTATATCAAATTACAGTGAGCAAATTGTATATTTTTCAAATATCATGAATGTACTAATATATTATATCAAACTAAAGGAGTAAATATTAATTTTCCCTTTTTTTAATGAAAATTGACCCAATATATACCGAAATTATTCCAGAAATATACTGTCAAGATACATTTTGGATGATATGTCCAAAATATACCAAAAATATTCTAGAAATATACCGTTTAGATGCATTTTGGGTGACTTTCAAATTTTGGTAATGTTATAATTATTTTCACACGTTTTCAGAACTGTTGAAAAAAACATTAATCATGGGTGTTTTTATAATTATTTTACCATTTTTTTTCCACTTAAACTGAAATTGAGGTTTCCTGGTTAGTTGGGAGTTTCAAGGAATAAACGCCAGGCCGGAGATCACAAAATTTGTGACCCCGTGAAATTAATTGTTCAGGGCCTGGGATTTTTTGAAGTTGCTCTTTGCATTCCTTCTTGTCTACCATCGGAATGTGAATTGTTTATGCTCACGATTAATAGTAGGTTTTGCTTTAGAGAAAGTTATTTTAATATGTTAACATATTATCATTGAATGTTTCTAAATTTTTTCATGTAGATTTTTTGAGGTTCATTAGGTAGAGGAATAAGCCCATTACAATAATTGAAGCTTAAAGTTCATAAAAGATTAGAATTTATGTTTACGAGGAATCAAATACTTAGACAAAAAGCAGTTAAAATAAAATTTCTTGAGAATAGGAACACTAGAAATACAGTTGTGGGAAGTGGCATACTAAAATATCCTGACCGGCGGTTAGAGAAAGTAGATATTATGGCAACAATTACTTTGCCTCTATCTTATAGAAGGAAGAAGCACTTAGTAACCAACCATCATCATCAAACACACATATCAAATAATTCAGTCAATCAAATTTAAACAAATTTCAATTAAGCATCAGTCTTATTTTAGTAGGAGTTTCGGTCATTTTAATTTTAATTCAACTTCATTATAGTTTGTCAATATTAATTTCATCAGTGAAATTATTTTCTTCAAGTATTATCTCTGTTTAATATTTATTTTCTTTAAAGTCTTTATTGCTCCCTAGCTCAAATTTCATTTTTATCAATATTATTTGTTTAATATTCCAATTTCAGTCAATTTTAAATGTGCTGTCAAGAAAATTTATAAATTTACAGGCATTTGATTAGAAATTAATATATAAATTTTATTTTTAAGGTTGGAAAATGCTTTAATTTTCCAACAATTACAACCTCTGCCACTCATTTTCATTTTTACAGCAACAATTACAATTAATCTCATTTTAATTGGACCACTCTTTCTTTCTTCCTCCATCTCTCTAATCTTTCAAATTTCAAACCAATTAACAAATCTCTCCTTCCATCTCTCAAATTTCAAATCAAATTATCATATATGCATCCGAGAAAAATAAATCGAAGATTAGAAATGAGAAATATGTATGTACTGCGTAAATAGGCGCACATAGCACAATATAAACTTTGGTAACCATTGAAGCCAGCAACAAGCTCAAAACGACAGTAGTTTTTCCTGGTTTTGTATTTTTTGAGCAAACCAATATTTACAACTATAGCTACAGCCTACAGATAGGATTATATTTATTTATTTATTAAATGTAAGATTCAAAATTGAAAAAAAGGACCAGATTTAAAAAAAAAAAAAAAACAAAAGAGAGGCAAAATATGGGTTCCTTAGCTTTGAGGCAAAATTTTGCTTGTGTTTCGCCTCTGGATATAAAAGTCGGTTTCCTTGTAGCAGAAGACTAGCCTCATCTGGCATCATTTGAGAAAGTTCAACCTTGCTTCTATTTGCTTCAGTGAGCCACCATATCTGAAATTAATTCATAACCTATTTTTTCTCAGATCCGGTTTGTCTGGCGGATTCGAAACGATCTTTCGATCAAAATTAGGTTCTCATGTTTGTTCTCAAAATGTTTATTGTTTTAAATTTTTCAAATCATTAGAACGAAGCACATCAGGAAACAAAGATGAAGAATGACAAACAGTTCTTGGATAAAAAAAGAAGAAAGATATACATACAATTCTTATTTTGAATATTTTCAAGGGAAACAACTGCAAAAAAAAATGAGAATTTGGGGCAGGAGAATATGAAGGGATTTTTAGTCAATTCCTTTGCTCAAATTCCACATCAATTTTTTTCTAAGATTTTTTTTGTGCAGGTCATAAATCAGTTTCTCATGTCATATTTTACCTTTTATAATGAATAATTTTTTTAGGTTTATAATAAACCTGATGCATGATAAAAAAAATTTAAAAAAAAAAAAAACCCTTGGCTTTAATATCAACTCTATGCTCAAATGTACTTCGACATCGTTGTTGCTTATCATCACACCTTGAGCATTTTATGATTGTTTAAATAAATGACCAAGTCACCTCAAGGACACCCAGTAAGGAGACCAAACAAAAACAAAAATTAACTTTAGAGACTTAATTGTTTCAAATTTATACTTGTACTAAATCATATACATTTTAAGAATTGATTTGTACTTTTAGCCTTTTTATTATAATTTCATTTTATTTACTGCATTTTACTGTCCATATATTACCATCCCGATGCAACTCTACCAGTTTGCACTAATTCGATGGAGTGTTCAACAGTAACACATTTCTTTCACTAATTACGACTCCAACATAGATAAAACGAGCTACAGTCCAGGTGCTGGAAGAAAAATGAAAAATACAACCAAAAAAAAAAAGGAAAGGAAAGAAAAAGAAGGTAGTTAAAGATGAACGTCCCAAAGTCTCAGTTACGTTGCGATCGGTTCTAACCCAATACACACCTCTACATTCTCTCCATTATTTTACAAATCTTTGGCTAGGTCTCTTCCCCCCATGTCCACAGCTACTTTCACCTCTCATATACTGCTGCCCAACATTATTTTAAACCCATGAACATAACAAGAAATTACAGCAGTTGCATCTCTCTTTCGCTTTTCTACCACACGTAACGAGAGGTAAGTCACTTTTGTTCACTAAAACAGATGTCAACATCCTCACATTCATAAGACATGCAAACATATTGCCAGCGCAAACTCACAGCTACGTATACAGGTGTTAAATCAAAGAAAAGAGTCGAGATATGCATATCTCCTGCATCGATTGTATTGAAGGAGGCTTCCATAAGTCCTATCCCACACTCCTATGAAAAGGGATTCTGTATCTGGACTAAAAGACACACCAGAAATCTCCCCAAAAAAATCAATCTCCTGCTCTTTCTCAAACCCATTTTTCACATCATAGACATGAACAAAATCAGCTGGCTCCGCCATCGCCATGAATTGCCCATCAGATGTAAATCTTATTGATCTAATGGCTCCTAAATTGCCCTTGAGCACAGCAACAGATTTTGACAAGTTTCGAGCGTCCCAAATACGACAGGTCTTGTCTTGATTCCCAGTGGCAAAGATGCGACCATCAGGATGCCATGCAGATGCAAATGAGAAATCCAAGTGTCCACGTAAAGACATAATAGTCTGCAAAAACAAAGGCTTCAAATTAGCTGAAGGTCTCACATTAAAAAATCAAAAGAATGTTTATGTGACACTGACATCTCCAAACAAAGGATTCAGCAACAAAGTTTCAAGTAGAGAAGTATAGAACTACCTTCCCTGTTTGAGAATCAACTAGTATCCCCTCCGGGTTGTCACCAACTATTGTGAGAAGCTTACCATCAGGAGACAGTGATGTGTGCTGCAAACAGAAATGACATAGAGACAACATATTTGTAAAAAAACAAAACTGAAGAGAAATCGATAATCTCATTGATAGTAGAAAACCCTATATATACAACGCTACGAATAAAAAATAGGAAACAAATATATAAAGAATAGGAAACAATACAAACTAAGAATAAATCTCTACCTATCCCTAATTATATAAATCAAGCTAATTAAGAATATTATTCAAATATCTCTCAATATCTCACAACACTCCCCTCAAGTTGAAGCATAAATATCGATCATGTCCAACTTGTTACAGATGTAAAAAAACAAAAAGATCCAAAACTGTATCACAAAAGGCCTCACATCACATTAGTGTAGACTTAACCAAATAGAAAATATCATACGAACCGACAAAACCTATAACACAAAAGGTCTCACACCACACTAATGTAGACCCAACCAGGTAGGAGAAGATGTCGAACATTCTGAGGAAAGTCAAGCGAGACATACCAACAACAAATATTACTCGACAAGGGCGACCCAAGAAATTACATAGTCTGCTCTCAAGAGCAGAAAAACAAAATAAATAAATAAAACTCAAATTTGTTTCTGAAAATGCCTCTAGGCTCTGATACCATGTAAAGAAACAAGACTAAAGAGAAATCGATAATTTCATTGATTGTAGAAAACCCTATATATACAACTCTATGAATAAAAAATAGGAAATAAATATATAAAGAATAGGAAACAATACAAACTAAGAAATAAATCTCTACCTATCCCTAATTACATAAATCAAGCTAATTAAAAATATTATTCAAATATCTCTCAATATCTCACAACAATATTAAAGCATGACATAGAAAACATGCTAACCCATAATTCAAAGATGATAAGATTCCATTCAATAAATCAAAATCTCAAATTATTATGCACCCCCAGCCTGATTCTAATCACACGAATTTGTTTTTCATTGCTCAAAATATATTTGATTTTCACCAAAAACAATATCATTAAACGGATTTATGCACATCCAGGGCTTTGCACTCGCTTGTTTGATGGGACAACTCAGAAAAGCTCTTTGCCTAAGGTTTCAATAACTGTTAACTAAAGAGAGGCAATCCAATACATCAACGCAGCCAGTAAGTAGAGACAAGCAGCTTTACTGTCCAGCAAGTCAACGGATGAGAGCAAAGAAGACAGTTTTCTGTCAATTCAAAGGATAGGTTCACAGTTCAGCTCATGAGGAAGAAAAAAGGCTGTCCTTCTTGTCTTATTCTTAGGCCTTACTTATATGTCGGTTGTTAGCTGTTTTCAAGAGCAAAAAGTCTGGCATAAGGACCCAAAGGTAAAAAGACCCTGCTTGGGTCGTAAGATCATATCTGAATGAATAAGAGTGAGAACTTGAAGACTAGTTGTAAGGGTGATGCAGGCAGGTGGAAAATTAACCAACACGCAGAGACTTCACATGTATACAGGAGGAGAGATGCACAAATCACACCATAAACAGACTAGGTGGTGGAAAAAACTGAATGGAAGATGTGAATTCTGCTCTGGAAACAAGCAGGGCCTCATAAAGCAACCTGTGGAACTCGCCAAGAGATTTGCAACCCAACACAGCACAAGGGAAAAAATTATAACTATCTCATTTTTTAGTTTTTAAAATAGAAGTTTGATCCAATTCCAAGATATGGGATCAAATCAAACATAAATTATAAAATCATAGTTTGCTTTGAAAACAGATATATCAAATCAACAGTGGACATCTATAGATGGAATAACATCTAAAATATCAAAAGAAGAAATGCATGAAAAATTGTCAGATTAACGCATGCCTCAACAATTGGCATATTTGCTGAAAGTCACCAGCTTTTTGCAGGTTCAAGCACTACTGACTGTACACAGAGTGCCTTCAATAATTATAGAAAGTATGCAAAGATGATATGAGAAAAATGTAAAATACAGGTTTCTGGGACTAGGTTACATAAAGAAACATTTGAGGATTTTTTGTTTTGTTGGATATCATGTTTGCCACAAAATGGCATACATCTCCTTAAACCAAACTCAAAGCATTGATATATTCAGTATTGAATTCACAATCAATATAAAATCCCTCCAATCTAGAAGTCAGTACAGAGTTCATAAAAAGATGTACTTGACTAACAGTTATCTATAAGAAGAAGAAGAATACCCAAACATCAGGGGTATATGGTTATACAAATCAAGAGCAAAGCAGCCAAGGTACAAATTCTTGAATCACAACAATGGACAATTACAAATTCACATCAACTTATTGAACCAGTAATGTTTCTTCAATGGTTTTGCTGTTCTAAGAATGTTATTTCTAGACAAAAGACATTGATGACCAGAATAAAGAGGATAATTAGGCCAAGACGAAGCATGACATTACCCTAAGGTGAAAGTATGTAAAGATAAAAGCATTTAGTGCATCTGTAATAGACTCTTTATATCAGCTATGGCCTTTATTATAAAGAGTCGTACCATAAAAAAAGCTCTTCAATACTGATAGAGAGGAGCTAAAAGAAGACAGGAGCCGGGGGAATATTATGGACCAACCCACACACGGGTCTGGCATTTGGAGAGTATATTCTAGGAAGAAAAAGAGGATATGAAGGCAGAATTAGTTATAAAAGCGGGTGGTGCACAGGAAATTCTCAGTTTTGTCATTCTGAACTTTTGTGAGGTCTCTAGGTTGCTAGAGAAAGGGAATCATCCCCGGGCTGTGTGCTTACACAGAATTGTTTGTTTTTCTTTTCTTTCATTGCTGTTTTCTGTTTCTCTACTGTTGTTTCTCATAAGCTTGAGTTATTGTATTTTCCATGTTGAATTTTTGAGAAGCTTGAATGAATACCTGTTTATAGTGGCATGAGTTCTGATTTGTTTTCATAGTTTTCCTTTGAGATTCTGGCTGTTCTCCATCAAATACACTCTCTATCTTTCAAATTTAGAGTAAAGAGTGGGTAGTCACTCCATATCTAGAGAGCCAAATTTCACTCTATATTCTAATTGTAATCAACACAATTTCACTTTCTATGCATATTCTATATTTTATAGGTGTGTTTCTCTAAAAGTACTTTTGCCTCTCCTCACAATAAAAGTTGAAAAATATTAATCTGTAGTGTGATAAAGCAAAATAAAGAGTAAAACATAAATAGTCTATTTGACTTCTAGAAATTTTTTTACTCTCCGTATTTAGAGATGCTCTTCATTATACTAAATATGCTTTTAACATAAAGAGCACTATTATAGATGCTCTTAGATAAAAGAAATAAACAAGAATATGGCAAAGAGAAGGATTCAACAAGAACAAAAGTAATTACAACAATTAATATTGGGTAAACCTTACTGCAAAACTTCATCATTGCAACAAGGAATTTGACAGAAAATACACAGCAGTACAACTGTCAGATATCTATGAATTAAAAGAATGGAACATAAAAAGCAAAAAGATTCAAGAAGGACACTCACGTTCACTGGCCAGGGAAAGCAAAAATGCTTAGAAAGCTGAAATTTCTCCATGTCAAAATCTCTGACTCCACAGTCATTATTTGAGGCCATGAAATGAACTGCACCACTGCAACAGTGTTGATTTTGACTCACTTAGGATAAACCAAAGTACATAAAAATCCTCTGTTGATAGGACAAAATAGATAAAGACAATACCAGCAAACAGTGAAGAAATGACAAATAAAGGACCTAAAGGAAGAAAGACAACCTGGCACAATCATAAATTTCAACTGCATTTGTGATAGCATTATCATCATAAGTTGTCCTATAACAGAAGCTAACTCCTGGTCGATCTAAATGCTGATCCAAAAAAGAAAGCCTTTTGTTACCCACTATTGATAACATTCCTGTGGAAAGTACCAAAATACTAAAAGCAGGAAATCACAAGATAAATGGCTAAAGTAACCCCATTGTATGATATATAAATGTCAGAAGCAAATCACCCTGTTAGCTTACAAAACAAAAATTAGGCTTGATCTCCATTAGTATCATAACCAAAAATTATAGAAGCACAACACAAAATAGGTGTACAGTCTAAGACAGTGGATGCATCACATGAAAACATGGTGAATTTGTCAATAATACTAGCGGGAGACAGCAAAAGAAAATTATTAAAAAGCATTGGTAGTTGAAAAAGATTACCTTACAAATAAGTTCTCCCTGGAACCCTCCAGCAATCAACAACTTATCCCGAACTGCCAGAGTACTAACTTGGGTTTGAGTAAATCCTTCCAAGAGGCTTCCAGGATGTTTCTATCACAGAAATTAAAGTAGAAAAAAGGTGCCAAAATCATAACAGATAAGTAATTTAAGAGAAAAATACAATGAGAAATTCATTTTTTCACAAAATCCTTATACACTTGGACATCAAGAAATTAGTGTACCTCACATGGTGCCACATGCCCAGAGACATTAAGAACTTCAGTCTTCTTGCAATTTAATGATGACCAGTGAACGATAGAGAAATGTGACATAAGGTAGACATCATGTTTTGTTGTTGACCACACCAAGTTCCGCAACTGCAATAACCAAAGACAGATAATACAAATCCAATCAATGATTTATTAGTCAAACAAGATTTTACATTATCTTTGCAATTTTACATATTCAAAACATATATTGGAACCTACAAACGCTAACATCAGTCACTTCACACATAGAAATTGCAAATGTCAGGGCATCAACCTCATTCCACTTGTTTCAACTACAAAATCCTAGAAAAGACAGGCATCAAACATTAGCTCCTAGGACCAAATAGTTTCTCCACTCTAAAGCTTTAGCTTCCCTAAGAAAGACCAAAATTTGCATCCTGTGAATGATGAAGTTGCAAGAATTGGGAAGGTTAAAATATTACTACTTGTCATCTGCACTGATGACTTCAAGCACATAATCCAAGAAAAACTGATAAGCATGAGATTATGTGACAACATTGTATCAATAAAAATGGGAAAAAGATAAGAGAATGCAAATATATTCGATAAGGATATCAACATACTTGAAAATGAAGGATAGTTGATGTCACCGATCTTGTATTCCGCCAAAACTCATAGTACATCCCCCCTTTCTTTGTTGGTTTACATTCCTGGAAACAATAAGAATGGAAAAGGCATAATGCAATTCAGCACATTCAGTATCCACAACAATTACACAATATAGAGAAATCCTACCTTCTCGGAACCTTCCCCTGATTGAGGAATGTTCTCATAATTCTTGTACTGCTCTAGCCTAGTTTGCCTATACTTCTCACGAGAAATACTCAATCTATCCCAAGGAATTCCCTGGATATCCTTTCCTTTCCTAGCATCTGCAGCAGATGTATCTGTTATTTTATTGTCCTGCACAAACAGCCGCCGCCGCCGCCCCCCAATCCCATGGAAAGAAATGTATACACGTTATAGACAAGGTTTGTCACAAAAATTACAAATTACATATACTTTGTCATAGAAAAAGGGAAAAAAATTGAAAGGTGACAAACAAAGGAACCAGACAGAAGAGAAGCATTTCATACAAAAAAAAAAAAAGGAACAAAATTTTCAAAGCTTAAATTGGTATGGGAAATAAACAAACCAAATGATCATATTCGTCGTCGTCATCATCAGACTCTGAATCACCCATGAATCTACCACGGAAATACATATCATCATCTACTTCTGCCATCTCGTAATCATCTGCCATGTAATCCATGTCATCACCCTGATATTGGGACATGTTGATAGAGCAAATGTGCCTGAGCCAGCAACAATTCATAATTATTCACATGGAACTAATTTCCTTGAAGATATTTGTTCACTTCTAAACAATTTCAATTTTCAAAAAATTAATATCAAAACATAGCTTGTGGTTAGTTTGAATTACAATTAATATTTTAATCCCAAAATACAATTAGGAGCTGAACATTGAGGACTTGTCATTAATTGGCATTTTAGTAGCAAGCTTGTAGTCTTACAAAAAGCTTTAAATTAAAGGCAGCTGAACAGGCACCACTTTGATCACTAGTGGAGTGCCAAATATTTGAATTAAGAGATTCATTTTTATGCCAAATTGAGTGCCTACAGAATTTCTACTCATCAGAGTTTATTTCTATGCTTCTAGAAAAATTTTGGCAAGGAGACCCAATAGTATTTTTGTTAGACTACGAGATAATGGCATTTATCAAAATCCTATCAAAGTCCATGGAACATTGACAGATTGACTATTAATTGATTTCATCAATATAGAGATAAAATGAAGAGTTCATTACTATGTTCTTTCCCTACATTCTTTCAAGTATCATTTTGTATTATCTGCAACAAAATTTCAATTTGAGATGTTTTCATATTTGCCTTCACATGATTCTACTTTTTAAGGTCAATATAATGGAACTTTCTTTCGAAAGGTGAAGATAGCCATCTTTTGGCTAGCATATTGATCATGCAAGCATAATTCTCCTTTAGTAGATCATATTTTGTCTCCCTCTAAAGCCAAGTTCCAAGAATTTAATGGCGTGGATCACATTGTGAAGAAGTTTGAGATAATTTAGATGGATGACAGGGAAACCACCTCTTATTACCCTATAAAAACCACATTATTCCTTCATCTTAATTATTGAGAGCCACTATGGCAACCAAGTCTAGGAAAACATATTTGGAACTCTCCAATGGACACATCAAGAAAAACATATTGATAATCACCCATCTACAAGTAGGGGTGGCAATAATGAACACAACACAAACCCAGCACAAAATTAGTGAGTTAGGATTGGGTTTATAGTGTTAATGTCACAATCACATCAACCCGATAAAGACATAAAAATTATTGTGTCATGTTCAGGTTGACTTGCCAACAAGAAAAGAACACATTTAATCCACAAATTGTTTTGTATTAACATATTTAATCCAACACATTTATACCATATATGCACATTAACTAAATCATGTTATACTAATTCAATTCCATTTATAGATTAAACATGTTAAACGTGTAGTGTTAACCCATTTATTAAATAGATTGTGTTCGTGTTTGAATTTTAAACACAATTAGCTTATCGTGCCGTGATCGGATTGACCTTTATCATGTTATAAGTATATCAAAACACGACACAAACCTGGCCTAGCAACACAAATTGCCACCCCTATCTGCAAGTTAGGGCAAAATGTTACACTTCCAATCTTACCTCTAGCTCACTTTAAAAGAAATTAAGAATAAAATGTCCTGAATCCCATGATAGAGACTTTGAAAGGAAGATAGAAGGATTTCCAAGGTAAAAATTACCTTATTCAATATTGCAACTAACTTTGAGTCTTCCTTCCTATCCCTTATTCCAAAGGAAGGAAGATAAAGAATATTCAAAAAAGATATCTTTTTAACAATGCATGACAACAGTTATTATATCATTCAATGGAATAGGACACTTGGTAAGTCTCTTCTAGCCAACATGTTTCTTAACAGAGATCTATGGTACAAGTGGTTCTATAGATTGTGTCTGAAAGAGACTACTTCCAGTAATTCATTATTGTGATAAGAATGTAGCAAAACACCACAAATTGACAACAGGAATAAGAAAGGAATTAGCATAAGGCAGAGTGTGGAAATTACATAAAAAGGTTGATTTTCTAGTTCAGGACCAATATCGGATATCAGCAGATTGCACCTGTGGTATAGCAATTAAAAATGTGCTTGATATTGCAGTGAAAAATAAATTTAAAGTAGAAACTTAAATTACACGATAACGAACCAGCCCATAGCGACATGTATTTGCATTTGAATAGTGAAACTATAAAATAATAAGATAAAATATTGGGTCATTTCTGGGGATACAATACTTTAGAGACTGCGCAGCGAGACAAAAAAAAAAAAAAGGGAACTATGAAAACTTGAAAGAGCGGAACTAAAAATTTATGAACAGCAGGAATTTAAGGCGAGTATCATGAGGTGTAAATTCTGTTCTGGCCTCTGTCTCCGTTAACATAAAATTCTTCAGATAGATTAGATCTTTAATATTAGGACGTGATCTGTATCTTAAATTAAACCCTTACAACAAATAAAAAAAAATTGCACAGGAGATAAAATTTAAATAAAAAAAAACCCAGGGTCAAAGATGAAACCGATAGAATTCTCCGAGAAGATCCTAGTGGTGGCGGGGTGCGGCAGCAGTTGCTACCCTGAGGCGTTGTCCGATATTCTGATCCTTTCTGTTGATTGCTCCAACACAACAGTCGAAGATCATGTCATCATTATCATCATATATCTGCGAATTACGATCATCATCATTTTGCGATCGGAGGAAGAAAGGGGAAACATAAAAGGACGGATGTAGGATAGGGAGCCAGCACTTTTACGCTTCTGCCCCCGATTTGTTTATTCCGGTAACCGAAAAGAAAAAAAATCAGCAGAGATATTTTAAATGAGAGAATAAATTCATGAATTTATATTAAATTTATTATTTAATTACTTAAAAAATTAAAAATTAATGAATTTTAAAAATTATTTTATTTATCGAAATTTTTTATTTTTTTTGAAAGATTTTATTTCTTATCTTTTAAGTAAAAAAGGTTAAAATTTATTATTTTTTATAAATAAGAGATGGTTATTATTTTTTTATTTTAATATTATTTCTAATAAATTAATAATATTTTAAAACTATTATCTCTAAAAGATTATAAATTATTATTTTTAATCTCAAAAATGCTTATGGTAGACTAACTTTTTTAGTTTGATTCTCTATACATTTTAGGAAATTTTATAAAAATGGAAAAAAAAATCAATATTTACAAAAATATTATTTTTTAAAATTTTTTTAAAAAATATTGAATGCCTGAAAGTATTTTCAAAAAACATTACAAAAATGTAAAAAATTAAAATTTATTAAAGGTTTAGTAGAAGTTTATCAAAAAAAAATAATAAAAATTAAAGTTGCAAAAGACTTATTAAAAATTATTTAAAATTTACTCAAGTTATATCTAAAATTTATCAAATGTTTACCAAAGAATTAATAAAAGTTAAAATTGCACAAAATTTACTCAAAATTTAAGTGTTTACTCAAAAATACTCCAAGATTTATTAAAATTTTATCCTAAATTTACCTAATGTTTATCATATAACTAAAGAAAATTAAAATTACAAAAAGTTTATCAAATATTTATTTAATATTTACTCAAGTTATACCCCATGTTTACCAGAAAAATAATGAAAATTAAAATTATACAAGGTTTACTCAAGATTTACCAAAATTTACTTAATAATTATCTGAAATTTATTAAAAATTTACCTAATATTTACCAAATATTTACTAAATGTTTATCAAAAGAATACTCAATATTTACTTAAAATTTACCAAAAGTTTACTAAATGTCTAACCAAAAGTTTACCAAAATAAAATAACTTTAATTAAGCTAATTAAATACAAATTTACATACTTTCTTTGGTAATTAAAGTTCATCCAATGTTTACTTTGATAATTAAGTTAATTAAATATAAATTTATATATTTCTTTTTATAATTAAGTTAATTAAATAATAATTAAATACATATATAAGAATAATTGATGGTCATATAAGTTAATTAAATTCTTAATCTATGTTTAAAAGATAGAAAATACAATAAATTTCACATTTTGAAAAACAACATGAAAAAATTAGTAAAAATAAAAATATACAAAGTTAGTAATAAAAATACAGAAATGACTCGACAAAATTGTAAAAAATTTTAACAGAACGGTGAACGGCGAAAATGCCTTGACATTTTATTGGAATTTGACAGTAAGGCCAAATGATACAACCACAAAATTTTGCACAAATTATATCCTGATTCTAATAAATATAGCATTATAAATAAATAATTTATTATACGCATAAGAAGCAGTATTAATTTTATAAATAAAATAAATTTATACAGTTATCAAATATATAGTAGTAATTCTATAAATATTCATCATCCGTATATAAGTATATTCATTACTAAAAATTTGATAGTATGGATTAAAAAACAATAAAAGAAAATAATATAATATCCATTAAATTAAATACACAACGCATCTTTTTTTAAGTGAATTCAATAGATTCGCACCTATAGATCAAAATAAAAAAATTATATAATATCCATTAAATTAAATATACAGAGAAATAAAATAAACTTTTATTGATAAACTAATGAATTTTTACTGATAAACTTAGTAAATGTTTACTTTACTCCTAATAAACCTATAGTTTTATAACAAATGTATTTGTTTCAATAAAGTAATAAATATTTGCTTTATTGCTAATAAACATTTAACTTTATTCCTAATGAATCTAAATTTATAACAAATGAACATATAATTTATAAGTCATAGTTTATTAATAATAAATCTATAATTTACAAGAAATAAATATTTATTAATAAACTAATGAAAATTTACTTTTTTTATATTAACATATAATTTTATAACAAATGAACATTTCTCAGTAAACTAATGAACATACCTACAACAGAAGATAAATATTTACAAAATTGTCACTATATGTTTGATAACTGTGTAAATTTGTTTTATTTATAAAATTGTCATCGTTTCTCACACGTGTGATGGATTCTTGGTCTATAATGCTACATGAACCGGGGTCCATAGTATAACAATCGCAAATTATATCATAAACTTTGGTCCATATAACATTATAGACCAAGGGTCTATTACGTGTGTGAGAGACAATAATAATTTTATAAATAAAACAAATTTACATAACTATAAAACACACAGTGACAATTTTGTAAATATTAATCATCCGTGTCTAAATATATTCATTAGTTTATTGAGAAGGTTTATTGGGAACAAAGTAAAAGTTCATTAGTTTATTACTATATATTCATTAGCTATAAATTATATTATGAATTAAAATCAATTAAAAAAATGATATAATATCCATTAAATTAAATACTTATTGTATATTTCTCAAAATGATTCAATACATGCATAATTATATGTAAAAAAAATATCTATTACATTAAATACACAAATAAATAAAATGAACATTTACTAATAAACTAACGAATCTTTACTAATAAACTAATTAACGTTTATTAATAAATTAATAAATATTTACTTTATTCAAAATGAACCTATAGTTTTGTAACAAATAAATTTGTCTCAATAAAGTAGTGAACTTTTACTTTATTACTAATGAATCTTTTAATTCATTGATAATAAATATATATTTTATAACAAATAAACCTACAATTTATAAGTTATAGTTTACCGATAATAAACATATAATTTACAATAAATAAACGTTTATTAATAATAAACTAATGAACTTTAATTATTTTATTCATAATGAATCTATAATTTTATAACAAATGAACCTATTGTTAGAAAGATGGTCTATTGCTAAACCAGTATTCAAGCAAAACACGAGCAAATATAGAAGGAAACAATCTAAGGTTTGTGTCTCATATAGTGTTTTTAAAATAAATTCGCCTCAATCATTGGTGCTTAGGAACAACCGATATTTATCTCTCAGTATACAACAAATTAAAGTAAGAATTGAACACCACAACAATTACTAAAAAGAAACTGAATGTATATCACGCTCTATCACTTAGAAGAAAAACAAATGAGATAAGGAGAAGAAAGCTCATAATATTGTGTGAGAAGGTGTCTCTGACATGAGATGGAAGCACATATTTATACTACTTAGAAGGAGAGAGAAAATTAATGTGATTGACCATAATGTCCTCGTAACACCTCATTTATCAACCCCATTAATGGCTGTAACATATGTAAAGAAACAATTTAAAAGATAAACATAGTGTGCACAATGACACAAGTGTATTGTGTACACAGGTCACGCATCCACATATTGGGCATGTTCATGGATTTGCATCTCTTATGTCTGAACGCACAAAAGGAAGTCTTCTATACTACTTTCTTACCGATATAAGAATGTATTTTACTATATGTTCCAACTTCACATTTAGGTAATGTGAGATTACTTTCATTTTCACATTTTTCTTTATTTCTCTTTAGCAAAAAATTTACTTTGAACTTCAATTTCTATGTATACATCATCCATTTTGAATATATAAATACATTAATTGATAGTCTTTGTATCAAGAAATATATATCAAAGTCTTTCTCCCAAAACCAAATTGTGAGACCCACCCGAATTATCAATAAAAATGACTCATAATCAAATTATTTCCAACGCCTTTCTTAATAAATTGATGAACATACTTATAACGGATAATTGAATATTTACAAAATTGTCATCATATTTGATAGTCATATAAATTTATTTTATTTACAAAATTGTTACCGCCTCTCATATGTGTGATTGACCCTTGGTATATAATACTATATGGATGAAATCTATAGTATAACAATTCCAAACTTTACATATATTAACTATACATATATTTTAGACATCTTATTAAATAATTATTGTTATTATTGTTGAATCAATTTTTTGATTCTAGACATATTAACTTTACATATATTTTTTTAGTGTAAATAATTATTGTTATTATTGTTGAATCAATTTTTTAACATTATAAATAATTTATAAAATAATAGAAACCATTTTAAAAAAACATCTTATTAAAAACTAAAAATGTATTTCAATTTTCAACAATTAAAAACTAAAAACATCAAATGATACCGAACGGACTCTTAGCTAATAATAATTTATAAATTATACACTTTAATTCATATAATATTTAATTTAAGTTAAACAAAAAAAATTATATTACAATGTCTAATTTTCATAAAACTATTATAAAATAACTAAATTATTAATAAAAACAATAATAAATGTGCTCAAATCATCAAAATAAAAATATAGAAATAAAAGAGGAAAAAGTCCAAAAGTTTAGCAGTTAAGTAATTTATAAATATAATAAAGAGCCTCCAGAGGCACTGTTTTACTATAGTGTTCGGACTTTTTACCTTTAAGTGGAGTTAAACGACGTCGTCTTATGAAGTCGATAATAATATTCCATCTTCTGTTGAAACAACGTCATATTTGCTATTACAATTTAAATTTACCATAATCAAACGGCACCAGTTCAAGTGAACTACTTTAACCCCTTTTAGCTTTCAAAAAAAAAGGGCATCATCCTCACTATTTTTTTCTACTCCAGCGATGCGTCAACAGAAACACTATCATGCAGCTCCTCCTCCTTATAAGGTCAGCTACGAAACGATGCCGTAATTCATACTCACATGTAACCAATCTTTGACAATTTAATAGACAACCTTGCAGAAAAAGTCATTTCCTCTCACATTAATTTTACAATAAAACTTTTTTTTTTCACTTTAGCACATCTTTTAAACTAAAATAAGAAAAAAAAAAGAAACTAAGAAGAAGAACTCATTTCCTACTTATCTTTGTAGGTCTCAAAAGAGCTCAAGAGGAGGAGGGGGATGAATTGAGATTTTAAGAATTTATAGACTTTTAAAACTGACTCACGTTTTAGAATAAGCTACTAATATGTTAGCAGTATTATAGTATGGACAGATTTTTCACTTTGAAACTTCTTTCTCACAAAATCAAACATTGTGATTTTAAATATTTTTCAACCTCAAAACTCAATTTTTGTCAAATAAATTACCTCTTTTATTTACAACAAAAACTTCAAACAAATTTAAGCACAAATGAGTATTTAAAAAAAATATTTTTCAACACCTTTAACATAAAAATCGGATTTAAAAAGTTTTCAATAAATCATAATATTAAATTGAGAATAGAAGAAGAGATAATAGCTTGACATACTTGAATTTATAACAGTTCGGTACCATTGCCTATATTTACTCCTCAAGACACATTCTTGAGAGTTTCTCTCTACTAATAATTATTTTTAAGGGCAAGAATCAAGTCAATTACAGGTCTAGACTATTTTTAGCTTATGCTCTCAAATCCAAACCCAAGTTTTTATAAAGTAAAACTTGAAAATACTTGAATAGCTTATGTACCTAAGGTGTTAAACAACACAACAACAAATTTTCTAGCTAAACTTGCAAACTATGACTCAAATAATTCACCCTCAAACTCAAGGTACGAATTTTACAAAGAAATTTAAAGCCAAGATGAATGATATATAAAAATGAAGCTCAAATGGAAGGAAAGTTATTTAGGAAATGTAAAACTCTTTTCTCTTGTAAAATCTGTGATTTTTCTAACAACTAAAATATTCTTTAAATATGTATATATAGTTCTGAAGTGAAAAATTAGCCAGTAGAAATAAATTTTCGTTTTTCAAAAAACTAGCAGTTATTTTGTCTTTAGTGAAAAGTTGTCAGCATACTTCCAGAATATTGGATTAGAATACTATTAGAATACCTAATTAGAATACTCAGTTAGAAAACAACTTTTCTTACTAATGAAAAAATATTTTATCTTTAAGACTTTTATACTTTGAACTTCACTTTTAGATATAAATTATATTGACTTTACATTGATATTCTAATATATTTTTTTGTTGCACATATGTCTCTTTGAGAATATATATCTTTCACTTCCAATTCTTATATATTAAAATTTGAAATTAGAACAATGATATAACAAATTATAACACTTAAATCATAGTTTTAGAGTCATCAAAATATGAGATATAAGGATTGTAGCTTTTGAGCCAACAACCTTCTCTTGACTTGCCCGAAATACATACATGTTTTTTTTTCCTTTCTTCCATTCCTCTTAGTTTGCTTGGGGCTGATTTGAAGTTCTTTTTTTTTCACTTTATGTGAATAATTTTTCTTCTCCTCAAATCTAGAAGCAGAAACGTATTCCTTTTCTTTATCTCACATAATATTACTCCTTAACAACCAATTGAATTTCTTTTCTCTATTCTTTAACTAAATCAGTGGAAGATAAGGAGAGTTTTAGTGAGAGAACATTTTATGTAGAGAAAAGGTAGTTAATAGAGGGGCTCTTGGGTTTGAGAATATGAAGAAGAAGAAAAGTGGGTGCATTTCTTTAGCTAAAATTCGGTCAAAGATGGAAAGGACATAAAGAATAGATGACCACTCTTTTTACTTGAATTTTAAAATGACTTTATATGCATGTTTGCCATATGGCATTCATGTAAATCATCATGAAGTCTAATCTTGATTATAAAAGCTTAATTAACTCAAATTAGTATTTCCGTTCTTGCTCTTCTCTGTGTGAAAGCTTAATTTTAAAATGACTTTTGATGTTTGATATATGATTTGAAAAATGAATTGACTCAAGAATAATTTGTTGGAAAAAAGTGTGATTATGAGCTATTTTGAGAGGATAATTCGGGTGGATTCCACAACTCGATTTTGGGAGAAAGACCCGGATATATTTCTTGACATGAGGACTATGAATTAATGTATTCATATGCTCAAAATGGAGAATGTGTGAATAGAAATTGAAGCTCAAAGTAAGCTTATTGGTAAGGAAATTAAAAGTGAAAAGTGAATGTGTGGGAGTTGTCCCACATTACTAAAAATTGAAATTGGACTTGTGTTTATATATAGAGATACATTCTTACATGGGTAAGAAAAGTAGAATGGAAGACTCTCTCTCGCGCGCTCAGGCGCAGGGGAGGTGCAAATCTATGGTCCGGGATAGACCACTGCGTAGGTGCGCGACCTGCGTACACGAATATCTGCCCAAAATCTCATGATCCTGAACAAGTCCAATTTTTACAAATATTTTTTTATTTTTGGAAAATTTGGCAATATTCCCGTGTTGATCCACACGGCCAGCAGTCTGTCATGCTAGTGTGGATCCACACGGCCAGGCCACTGATACGCCCGTATGGATCCACATGTCCATGTCGTTATGCTTGTAGTGTGTGCAAAGCAAATCCACACTCTCTTGTGAATCCACCCGCTCTTGTGGATTGTATTCCAGAATGGTCTTTTGAGCTTTTTATCTTTTGGAATTTCAATTTCTGATATTTCAAAGATTAATTTCACCATTATTTGAGAGTTTTAAAGATATTATTGACAACCTTTAAAAGTAATTAATCACAATTAATCTCATGTTTCCTCCATCTAGTATAAATAGGTGTTTTTGGCTTAAATTTTAAGAGAGTTTTTGAGAATTTACTTTGATTCTTGTTGAAGAGTATCTTCGTTTCTTTTTATTATTTTTCTCAAGTGATAGAGAGCGTGACAAATTCATAATTCGCTGTAAGTAGATGTTGTGTGTTCAACAACTACTTGAAATCTGTTGTATCATGGGAAACAAATGCCGGTTATCTTAAACACCAGTGTAAGATGCGAATTTATTTTAAAGAAACTGTATGGAATAAAGGTTTCAGATAGTTTTCCATTTCTATTATTTTTTAATATTGAATTAACAATTTTTTCCTATTGTTGTTTCTCTAATAACATAATTTTAATGTTGAATTAAATTGCCAATGTATATTGTAAGAAAATTTTCATTTTTACATAATGATCTATTTATTTATGAATTGATTTTTTAAGAAAAAAATTTTTTTAAAAAAAATCTTTACAAGGAATTTTAACCATTGTAGGTGAGGTGGGTGCGAATCTTAAAGCAAAAGCCCATAGGCCATATATCATTAGGGTAAAAGCTGTTTGGAATTTATGATTTGAACTAATAATACGTTATCATTTTAAAAAAAAAATAAGTATATATTTTTTTTAATATACTAATGATAGATATTGATTTATTAATAAAAAGCACAAGAAAATTTCAAAATTTTAATGTGGAAGGTAAGTACGAACAAAAATATGAGACTGATAAATTGATGGTCCTTAAAATTTGGTTTTGGGCCTTAACCTAAAATTTATATATAATTTTTTAAGTCTTTTAATATAATTTAAAAAAAAAACAATTTTATTTCTTAATTTTATGATTTTATATATTAAGTCTTTTAATATAATTTTTTATTCAATTAAATTTTTTTTGTCAATTTTAAACTAATTTATTTCTTATTTATGAAACACATAGCATCTATGAGTGATAACAGGGTGAATTTCCCTATCCCATTCCCGAAATTTCTACCCCAATCCACGACAGAGAAATTTTTTTGGTCCCCATCTCTATATAAAATGAGACAGGGATTTCCGAACCCAATCCGATCCCCGATTTTTATTATATTTTTTTATTTTTATTAAGTAGTTAATTATATAATTTTTTAAATAAAAAATATTTTTTTACTTTAAATAAATGTTATATTCTTATTTTACTATTTTTAAATTTATTAATTATATTAAAATATAACATATGATGGAAAGTTTCATCACCTAATACAAATAAAATTAACAATTTTTTTGTACTATCAACAAAAAGAAGAAAAAATGAAAAGCATAAGAAAAAAAATTATCGAAAAAAGATAATATCTTAGACTATCGTAGAAAAAAAGAACAACAACATTTCATGACAATAGCAGAAGCTTCGACCAATTAAGTCTCAAATTTCGAGAAAATATGTAGATTAAGTCCAAAAATTAGAAACTCAATAGCAAAAATGAAAAAAAAAATTAGAGTTCGAACTTCTTACCTTACAATTTAACAACCAGACCAAAGTTCCCTTAGTAGTTCGCAAATTGCTTTCTTTCAAACCAACATATTGAAGTTCTTTAGAAATAGGGAGATGCAACTGTAGGGTACTGGGGTTAACAACTTAACATTTAGGTCAAATTGCTTTCTTACTCTGTTCTCTATCTATCTATAGACTAGAAGGAGTGGGGATGGCTAAGGAAGGAAATGCTGAAATGGGGAGGTAGGTGGAGGCAGCTCTGTTGAAAAGTTCTTTTTATACATATGGTTTTCTATTTTTTAATTATTATTTCATATATTTTAAAATAATTTTTTTATCTACCATAAAATGCTTATTACCTCTATTTTATATATGATTTTTAATAATGAATAAATTAGTAATTTAGGGGGACGAGTAAAATGAGCGAAAATTACTTACTATTTATATTTTATATATGACTCTTAATAACTACCAATTAGTAATTTTCAAATGAGCATAGACAAAATGACAGTAAAATACTTGCAATTTCTATTTTATATATGACTCTTAATAATGCATAAATTAATAATTTGATAGAATTTGAGATAAATATACACTTATATAATTTACTATGAATAAATACCATAATAAATGAAATAAATTAATAAAAAAATTATATAAAAATCAAATGGTGATTAATAACGAGTCCAATATCTAATAATTACGTGCAAAACAAGTTAATAAAAAACTAATACTATATATAAAAGTAGAAATAAGGAGACAGACAAATTTACAAAAATATCAACTTGATTGTATCAGTTAATTGAATTAATTTTGTCATTTAATAATTTAATTTATTAGTTAATATTATTAATAATTTATTAATTAAAAGTCCAATTCTATTAAAACTAACTAACTATATTTGATATGTAAAAAAACAGATAAAGTAATTTAATCAAGCATAGCAAAGAAATATAATGTATATAGTAAATAAATTAATAAGTATAATGGGTAAGATAATTAATGAACCATATAATTTGGCATAGTTTTTTTATATAATATGATATAAAAATCAAATATAATTAACAAATATTAATATTTAAATTAAATATTATTTAAACTAAAATTAATTTGTCAGACAAATTTATTAATTTTTTTTAATAATGATATATTCAATTATTAAAAATTATGTGCATTCTACGTGTATGATTGAGAATGAGATGACAGATAAAATGACTAATATTTTACATTTACTTTATATATAACTCTTAATAATTGACAAATTAATAATTTGATAGAATTTGATTCACTATAAATAAAATATCGTAATATGACGAAACAAATTAATAAAAAATATATATAAAAAACAACTAGTAATTAATAACAAGTCCAATATATAATAATTACGTGAAAGATACGTTAATAAAAAACTAGTTATCATACTATATATAAAAATAGGAATAAGGGGATATATAAATTTACCAAAAAGTCGATCTAATTGTATTAGTTAATTTAATTAATTTTATTATTTAACAATTTAATTTATTAGTAAATAGTATTAATAATCATTAATTAGAAATCAAATTCTATTAGAACTAAACAACTATGTTATATATATATATATATATATAATATTAAAACAAAAGGAAAAAATAATTTAAAGAAAAAAATTAGAAATACACCACAACAAATATTATGAACAATGTAATTTATATATAGTAAATAAATTAACAACTATAATGAGCAAGATAATTAATGAATTAGATAATTTAGTGTAGTTTTTTCATATATAGGCATTATCTAGATTATAATTTAGTTTGATCATAATTTTAAGCTACTTTAACTAATAATATCTATTTGGTAAAGTAAATTATTTTAAAAAAAGTTAAATTATAATCTCTCGAAAAATAAGTTGCTTCTACTAGCATACAAAAATAATATAATATAGATTATTATATTTTTTCCTATAAATCTAGCTCATGAACTTTTTCTTATTTTAAGTTTAGCTATCCAACTTTCATCAATTAATATGTACAATTAATAATTAAGATTTGTTAATACCTAAATTCATCAATTAGTTTATTTTTTAGTTATATGTCACAATATAAATGACCACAATTCCACTATTTTTAAAATACAACATTAGATGATGATGATGATGATGATGATTATTATTATTATTATTATTATTATTATTATTATTATTATTATTATTATTATGATGTGTTATTTTACATTTTTTTAGCTAGTTTTATTATACACTTTTAATTCAATTAGTTAGATTATTAGCTATTAGATTTTCAGCTAGTAGATTATCAGCTATAAGTTAAATTATCAGCAATAAGCTAAATTATCAGCTATTTTTACCAAATATAGCAAAAAAATGATATAATAATCAAATATAATTAAGAATTATATCCATAAAAATCTAATATTAATATTATTTTAATTTGATTTATTTATTTTATTTTTATGTTACTTTATATAGGAAAATATTATTTTAAATATTTTCCCATTAGAATATTAAATATTTAAATTATTTTATTTTATTAATTATTAAATTAGTTAACTTAATTATTTATTATTATTGAGTGTTTTAATTATATGTTATTTATTGTTTTGGATGAAAAAAATATTAGGTTTGATATATATGTTAATTATATTAATTAATTTATTTAATATAAATTTTATGTTAATATAATTTTAATTTGATTTAGTTTTTATTTTATATTATTTTATATAATATTTACATTATTTTAAATATTTTATATTAAATTATTTTATTACTTATTAAATTAATTAACTTAATCATTAATAAGTAATAAAATAATTAAATAATTTAATAAGTAATAAAAATGTGTTATAAGTAATGAATATGTAATGAACAATCAAATTTAAAATAATAAATAGTTTTATTTAAGACGATGAATAATCAAATTCAAAATGATGTATAATTAAAATTTAAATATTGAACTTATAAGTGATGAATAACCAAGTTATGAACGATGAATATCAAGTTCTGAACAATAAACAGTCAAATTATAATTAATAAATCTATAAATTAATCAACATAATTTTCTAAACATAATTTATTATTACTACCATTATTTTATATATAATTTTTAATAATAAACAAATTAGTAATTTGATGAAATATGAGATAAACATTAACTTTTATAATTCAATATGAATAAAATACCATAATAAGATGAAAATAAATTAATAAAAAATAAAAAAATTATATAAAAATCAAATAGTAATTAATGATGAGTAAAATATCTAATAATTACGTATAAAACACGTTAATGAAAACTAGTATATAAAAAAGTAGAAATAGAGAGTGGACAAACAAAATAACCATAAAATGGTTAATATCTCTATTTTATATATAACTCTTAATATTTAACAAATTAGTAATTTGTAAGAGCTTAATTATCTAACAAAAATGCATGAATATAAATAAAAATACAATAAAGTAATATTAAAATTGAGATAAACATGAACCCCTTCGGGGGTGGAAGCTTCAAGGTCCCTTAAGTAGATGCTTCTGTAAGAACTCTGTGTGTGAAGAGGAACAACAGGAGTCATGTAACTCTTGAACCAATGATGGTGGTAATGTGAGTGAAGGTTGAAGCGTAAACAGTGAAGGAGTTGAAGTGAAGGGAAGTATCTGATGGTTATAAGCCAGACCAGTTGGAAGGATGGACAGTTTTCTGAGCTTATAGTAAAGGTCAAATCCAAGGACGAGATCCTTATTAGGGAGGTCGGTACCAAGGACATGAGTCCAAGTTACTAGATCAGGAAAGAACTGTAACATAATCGGGTGTCTGGTTTTAAGAGTTGTTTGGAACACTTTACCATCAGCTGCCTGGAAGGATTGAGTATGAGATACCCAATATCTGGAAGGGAGAACTGCAGGATTCATCATAGAAGTATGGGCTCCAGTATCGATCAAGGCAATGATTTTGATTGGAGAGGCATACTTATGAGGATACACATGTATGGGAACCATCGGAACTGGATGGGAAGGCTGTGTAGAACAGATGGGATCAGGTGGATCAGGTGGCTTTAGGGAGAGAGCTGTAGAAGAATCTTCAAGTAATGAAAGTGGGAAAGGGATGATGGTATGAATGGATGGAAGAGTATCATGAAACATGAGTTCATCATCTGAATCAGAAAAGTTAGAGGAGTCTGAGAATTCTGCTGCAAAGAGCGTTCTATCATCAGCTTCATCATCTAGGGAAAAGAGAGATTCAATCTCTGCATCCTCGAGATCAATAGGAGAGACCTTATTAATCTGCTGGATGATTTTAGCTGCACGCTTGGGTTTATTGGGACATTGTTTTGCATAATGTCCTCTCTTGCCACAGATATAGCATTTGTCTCCTTTCTGCTTTCTGTGCTTTCTTCTCTTGAAGTATTTGAACTTTTTTCTTCTGTGCTTTCTGGGAGCAGAGACGTCTTTTGGAGGCCATTTATGATAGCGTTTAGATTTCTTTGTGCGACATGAGCACTTAGAATCTTTACACTTAATTTGGAGATCAGGGCGTCTACATGCTGTCTTCCATAGAGCATCATGCTCATGGTGGAGTAAGTCTGTAAGAGTCTTCTGTTGGTGACAAAGCTTTTCAACTGAGAGGAGAATTCTCTGGTAAATTTCTCCAATGCTGAGGGAATTAAGATCAACTGAATGTTCTCGAAGTTGGAAGAGAACATGATTCATCACATCTTCCGGAAAGGAAGTGAGAAATGCTTGCTTTAGATTGGCATCGTTGGCGCCATTGAGAAGATAAAACTTCTGAGTCATTCTTTGGTAATGCTTGTCAAGATCCTTTCGTAAAAGGGAACAACATTTCATCTTAAAGAATTCATCTCGCTGCATATCATCAAATTGTGCAGTGCTGCCTACAAATTCTTGATGAAGGATTACCAGAATCTCTGCAACTGTCTGAGAATGGTAAAAGCGGACCATCTTAGCTTGGGGAAGTCTAACAAACCAATCACGTAAAGTGCCAATGAATCGGGAAGTAAACTCAAGGACTATTGCTGGAAACCGTGAGTTTGGCTTTCTTTGTTGTAATTCAATCCATGCAAAGAATTCTTGGATTCGATCTCTCCATTTATGAGGAGGGATATCATCGAAGGTAAACCAAGGGCCATTGGATGGCATGGGAGGAATTGTCGGAGGAGGACCTGTAGTACCAGTATTAGTACCCATTTCTTCATCATCAGGAGGCTCTTCAGTAGTATACTGTTGTCCTTCAGTAGTACCACTTTGAGCTGTGTCAGCCATGAATTGAGCTGGATGAAGATACTTGGGATCAAAAGCATCATCTGGTAACTCAGGGTCGGACTCTGATTCTTCAGAGCATGTGAGACATGGAACATCTGGACTTTCAACAGTGGGCATTGTTTTGAGGGCCTGTTCCTCTAAGAAAGAGGTAATTGTATTTGTTGAAGTAGTCTGGACTTTTTCCTGTGTCTGAATCATATGAGATGGAGGTGGCCTTGGAGGTTGAGGAGCCGGACTAGGAGGAGGCTGGGCCACTGGGCTTACTGTTGGAGAAACAGTAGGTTTGGATGTACTGGGCTTGGGCTTTGGAACTGTAGGACTTGGACCTAGATTCATTTGTTGAATAAATTGTCGATGAAACAATTCTGAGGCCAGGCCTAATCTTTCCAAATCAGCTTGTGAAGGCTGGGAACTCTGCGCTGGAGTGTAAACAGGCTGATGGGAAATTGGAGGCTGAAGATTTACAAATAAGCCCAAAGGGTCGGCGTAGGACGAAGGACTACTGGAGTAGTCTCTGTT
>CATIWF010104524.1:0-45136 GCA_949630135.1 Balakata baccata | reverse complement strand
ATCATATTATTAAGGCCTTTATTTTGTAGAGGAAATTTCACAAACTATTCATCTTTAACTTTTTCTTTCAAAAATATATATATTTTTTAATTTTAATTTTTATCAAATCCACTTTTCAATTTTACCTACATTTCATTTTTTTTATTTTCATTTTCATCATCATCATCATCATCATCATCTAGAAAGAGCTTTCTCTACTACTGTATTCTTCTCTTCGATCGGCTTTTTATCTACCGATTGTTGAAAAAATTGTGATTATGAGCCATTTTGAGAGGATAATTCGGGTAGGTCCTACAACTCGGTTTTGGGAGAAAGACCCGGATATGTGTTCCTTGACACGAGGACTATGAATTAATATATTCATATGCTTAAAATGGAGAATGTGTAAATAGAAATTGAAACTCAAAGTAAACTCCTTGCTAAGGAGATATAAAGAAAAAAAGTTAAAGTGAGAGTTTTGTCCCACATCACTAATATGTAAAGTTAGATTTGTGTTTATTTATTAAGATACATTCTTACATGGGTAAGAAAGTAGCATGGAAGGCTCTCTCTCGTGCGCTCAGGCATAGGGGGGTGCAAATCCATGATTCGGGATAGGCTAATATATGGGTGCGCGACCTGCGTACACGAATGTCGGCCCAAAATCTCGTAGTCCAGACCAAGCCCAATTTTTGCATATTTTTTTTATTTCTGAAAATTGAAACAACACTCATGTGTTGATCCACACGGCTAGTGGTCTGTCATGCCTGTATGGATCTACACAGTCGTGTGGATTCTACACTCCCATGTGGATCTATATGGCTAGACCACTGATATGCCTGTGTGGATCCACACGCCTGTATCGTTATGCTGCATTGTGTGCATGGCTAATCCACACTCCCGTGTGGATTGTGTTCCACATTAGTCTTTTGAGCTTTTTGTCTTTTGGAATTTCATTTTCTGATGTTTCAAAGATTAATTTCACCATTATTTGAGAGTTACAAAGGCATTATTGACAACCTTTAAAAGAGATTAATCATAATTAATCCCATGTCTCCTCTATCCAGTATAAATAGGAGCTTTTAACTTGCGTTGTAGAGAAGTTTAGAGAGTTTGTGTTTGCTTCTTGTTGAAAAGTCTTTTTCTTCTTTTTCTTTCTTATTCTCAAGTGATAGAAATTGTGACAAATTATTAGTTTGCTGTAAGTAGCTGTTGTGTGTTCAACACTTACTTGAAATCTGTTGTATCCTGGGAGACAAACGCCAGTTATCCTAAATACCGGTGGTAGGAGGCGAATTTGTCTTAAGGAAATTGTGTGGAACACATGCCTAAGATTGTTTTCCATTTCTCTTGTTTTTTTTTTTGAATATTGAATTAACAATTTCTCCTATTGTTTTAATCATAACAATCTTAAGACAATTTTCCATTTGTTAATTCTTTATTCAGATTTATTAATTATTGGAATTAATATTATTTGTTTGTTGTTTCAGTGAAATAGAGAACACGGTAGCTGCTACCAATGTTTAAGATGGATCCCAGCCATTAGTTTCTGTTGCTCGGATTGTCTCTCCAGTTGTGGTACCTGTTAACCATAGAGAAAAACTAGAAAAATTCAATGGATTGAATTTCAGGAGGTGGCAGTAGAAAATATTGTTTTACTTAACTACCTTGAATCTTGCACGATTCTTGGTTGAGAACGCTCCTACTCTTAAAGAGGATGAGCAAGATGACCAAACAAGGATGACCTATGATTGTTGACATCATTTCGACTTCTTGTGTAGGAATTATGTCATGAATGGGTTGCATGATTCATTATACAATGTGTATAGTGGAATCAAGACTGCAAAATAGTTGTGGGAATCATTAGACCGGAAATATAAAATATGAGGATGCCGGTGCCAAGAAATTTATAGTGGGATGTTTCCTGGATTATAAAATGGTGGATTCCAAGACTGTAATAAGTCAAGTTCAAGAGCTTCAAGTTATTCTTCATGATATTCATGCTGAAGGAATGAACTTGAGTGAAACCTTCCAAGTGGCTGCTATGATTGAAAAATTAACCCCTAGCTGGAAGGATTTCAAAAATTACCTTAAGTACAAGCGAAAGGAAATGAATATTGAGGAGCTACTTGTTAGACTTCAAATTGAAGAAGACAATAGAGGCTCAGAAATGAGGGGGTTGAATCTTCTAAGGCTAAGGTAAATATTGTTGAACATAGACAAAATACCAAAAAGAAGAAATTCAAGTAGCCTAAAACGGGTCCCAAAGGTGGAGTTTCTAAAAAGAAATTCCTAGGTAAATGCTTTAATTGTGACAAGATTGGTCATAAGGCTTCTGATTGTAAGCTTAAGAAAATGAGCAATTAAGCAAATCTCTTGCAAAATATTACTTAAGAGGTTTCTGATATTAATCTTGCTGCTGTGATATCAGAAGTGAACATGGTTGGGTCTAACCCAAAAGAATGGTGAATTGACATCGGTGCCACAAGGCACATATGCTCATATCTTGAAATGTTCTCTACCTTCAAGTCGAAGAGTGGGGAAAATTTATTTATGGGCAATTCTGCCACTTCTGAAGTTGTTGGTGAAGGACAAGTGGTGTTAAAGATGACTTCTGGTAAGAAGCTGACTCTAAACAATGTTTTATATGTGCCTGATATTCACAAGAATTTGGTGTCAGGTTCATTGTTGAATAAGCATGGGTTCAAAATGGCTTTTGAATCAGACAAAGTTGTTTTGTCCAAGGGTGGATTGTATGTGGGCAAAGGGTATGCTATTGATGAGCTTTATAAGCTCAATGTAATTGTTATTAAATGTAATAATGAAAGTACCTCTTTTGCTTTTTTGCTTGAGTCTTCCAGTTTATGGCATGGTAGACTGGGACATGTTAATTATAATACCTTGAGAAGGTTGTTAATTAACTTGAACCACATACCTAATTTCCACATTGATATAAAACATAAATGTGAAATTTGTGTTGAGGCAAAACTAACTAGATCAACTTTTCAAAATATTGAAAGAGAAAGTGGACCACTTGATATAATCTATAGTGATGTATGTGATTTAAAATTTATTCAAATAAGAAGTGGAAACAAATATTTTATCACATTTGTGGATGATTGCACAAAATATTGTTATGTGTATTTGCTTAAGAGCAAAGATGAGGCTATAGAGAAATTTAAACTCTATAAAATTGAGGTTGAAAATCAACTCAATAAAAAAATCAAAGTTCTAAGAAGTGACCGTGGTAGTGAATATGTGACACCATTTGGTGAATTCTGTGCACAACATGGAATTATACATGAAACCACGGTACCGTATTCACCACAATCTAATGGTGTGGCTGAAAGAAAAAATCGTACCTTGAATGAAATGATGAATGCAATGTTGATAAGTTCTGGGTTACCACAGAACATGTGGGGGGAAGCCATATTGTCGGCTAATTACCTTTTAAATAAGGTGTCATGTAGTAAACAAGACAAAACTCCTTATGAATTATGGAAAGGGAGAAAACTATTCTATAAATACTTGCGAGTGTGGGGGTGTCTTGCTAAAGTGGTAGTGCCTATTCCAAAGAAAGTGAAAATAGGGCCAAAATCAGTTGATTGCATTTTCATAGGTTATACATATAACAATAGTGCTTATCGGTTTCTTATGGATAAATTTTATTTCCAGATGTTCATAAGAACATGATTATAGAATCGAGAAATGCATCGTTCTTTGAACATATATTTCCTTGTAAGAATTTGGAAGAGGCGAATTCATCCAAGTGACCTCTTAAGGCTATTATTGAAAATAGTCAAGATCAAGTTCATGATGAAGAGCTTGGTTTAGAGGATGAGCCTATTGAGATAAAGCTCAGACGTAGTAAAAGAGCAAGGACGGAAAAGTCTTTTGGACCAAATTTTCTAACCTACTTACTAGAGGCAGAACCTCAAACTTATAATGAGGCTATAAACTCTTCAGAAGGTCTTTTATGGAAAGAGGCTATTAAGAGTAAGGTTGATTCCATTTTACAGAATCATACTTAGGAATTAGTGTCCAGGATGTAAACCATTAGGATCCAAGTGGATTTTCAAAAGGAAAATAAAGGCAGATGGTTCAATTGATAAGTATAAAGCTAGACTTGTGATTAAATGTTATAGACAAAAGGAAGCCCTAGATTATTTTGATACTTATTCCCCTGTAACCAGGATCAATTCTATAAGAATGATTATAGCGATTGCTGCATTGCACAATCTTGATACAACCTGAAGGGTTCATTGTCCCAAGACAATAAAAGAAAGTATATAGATTGGTTAAATCACTATATGGTTTGAAGCAAGTGCCTAAGCAATGGCATGAGAAATTTGATAGTGTTATGCTATCTAATGGTTTCAAAATCAATGAGTGTGATAAATGTGTTTATGTCAAAAACACGAGTAACGGTTATGTCATATTATGTTTATATGTTGATGACATGCTCATTGTTGGTAGTAATGACATATGTGGGGGATATACCAAGTGAAGATTGGAAATGAGGTTAAGTTATGCTTTTAATGATACATTTGTGTAAGGTACCACCTATGTGGGAGTGAAGTGGGGCCGCTTCAAAGGAGAAGGTATTAAAATTCAATTCTCCAAAAACTCTTGCAGAACCAAGGTGATGTTCAGGGCCAAAATGAACATATCAATGAGAACTGAATTTTGTCAAGAAAGATTCTTGTATGGAGTGTATCATATTTACTCGAGAAAACTGAACAGTTCAATGACATTATGTCAACTGGACAGTGCGTAAATTAAATATACTTTTATAAGGAAAAGTTCAAAGGGTAACACCTACCTATTCTGTGCAGGTTTCGATCATCAAACTCTATCACATAATAAGGCTTTGTTTGTCTTATTTTTTCTCCCAATTTTATTCATGTGGGGGGTTGTTGAAAAAATTGTGATTATGAGCCATTTTGAGAGGATAATTCGGGTGGGTCCCACAACTCGGTTTTGGGAGAAAAACCCGGATATAAGTTCCTTGACATGAGAACTATGAATTAATGTATTCATATGTTCAAAATGGAGAATGTGTGAATAGAAATTGAAGCTCAAAATAAGCTCCTTGGTAAGGAGATTAAAAGTGAAAAGTGAATGTGTAGGAGTTTGTCTCACGTCACTAAGAATTAAAGTTGGACTTGTATTTATATATAGAGATGCATTCTTATATGGGTAAAAAAAGTAGAATGGAAGGCTCTCTTTTGCTCGCTCAGGTGCAGGGGGGTGCAAATTCATGGTTCGGGATGGGCCAATACGTGGGTGCGCGACCTGTGTACACGAATGTCGGCCCAAAATCTCGTGGTCCTGAACAAGTCCAATTTTTATGAATATTTTTTTATTTCTAGAAAATTTGCCAACACTCCCGTGTTGATCCACACAGCCTGGCCACTGACACACCCGTGTGGATCCACACGCTCGTGTGAATTCTATTCCAAAATAGTCTTTTGAGTTTCATGTCTTTTGGAATTTCAATTTCTGATGTTTCAAAGATTAATTTCACTATTATTTGAGAGCTACAAAGACATTATTAGCCTTTAAAAGAAATTAATCACAATTAATTCCATGTCTCCTCCATCTAGTATAAATAGGTGGTTTTGTTTTGAATTTTTAAGAGGTTTTTTTTTTCAAGAGTTTACTTTGATTGTTCTTGAAGAGTTCTTTCTTCTTCTTCTTCTCAAGTGATAGAGAGTGCGACAAGTTCAAAGTTCGCTGTAAGTAGGTGTTGTGTGTTCAATAACTACTTGGAATCTATTGTATCCTGGGAGACAAACGTCGGTTATCCTAAATACCAGTGTAGGAGGCGAATTTGTTTTAAGGAAACTATGTGGAATACAGGACTCATATAGTTTTTTCATTTCTCTTATTTTGAATATTTAATTAATAATTCTCCTTTTATTGTTGTTATTCTCCTAACAATATTTTCTCTTACAGCTACTTTTTGCATCTTAATAGTTCTAATTTAAGTTATTTATCTACGTCTTGCCTTTGCATTATAAAGGTTTTACTGTTTCCAATTCATTTATTGTAACAATTTATTGACTAGAAATTATTCGCTCGCTCTATTAAACTTAGTTTAAAACTAAATTTATGTCATAAAGTTTATGTTTGTGTTCTATTTCTAACTAATTTGATAAAGTGATTATAATTCCCGAATTGCATAAATTTTGTTTTCATTATCTTTCAATTTCTCTTGATTTCTTTTAATGGTTTTTCCTATTATTTCTATTTTATAATCAATTGTAACTTGGCTCAAGATATACACAGTTTACCATTTTAAGTTTAAAAGTCCTTATGCCCAATTATCATAAGTCTTGCTTCGGTCACATAAAATTCTTTCACTAATTTTTTTTCCTATACTCATGCTCTAATCTATCTAATTCTTTAATTTAACTAAGCCTATATCTAATAAGTCCTTGGTTCAACTAATTAAATCTCCACAGTAAAGCTCAGGTTACCAATGTTTAGGTCTCGGTCACGAATGGGTTCTAACTTTAAATCTGTTTTTCTCCTTACTTCAATTCCTATATGGTTTCGGTCTCCTAACTAATTTAAATCCCTATTTTATTCCATAATGAACTTCAATCTTCTTGTTATTTCAGTCAAGTTCACCCCAACTTCTATTCTTCCTTTTAGCATCACGGCTCAACATCATACAATCCAAAAATCAAATCTTAGCAACAAACAATCAAGAATTCTTCACTTGTATAGATTTGATCAACAACCCACCTCATGTCATTTCTTTTCAATTCCCAAGAAAATGATCAAACAAAGAAGGAATAACTATCTCAAATTGATTTTAAAGAATAAAGAAGAAATAGTTTCCAAAGAAAAGGGAAAATGGAAGTCTCAACATTTAGGATGTGGGGATTAATTTTATTGAAAATTAAATTATAAATAATCATTTATATTATTTGAGTTAAAATTAATATTGATTAATTTTAATTATTTCTCCTATATAATTTTAATTAAAGTGTTAATTAAAATTATTATAATTTAATTAAATTGTTAATTAAATCGAGTACAATGATATATTAAAGTAATTACCATGATTAATGTGACATTGGTTCTTCTACCATTCTTCTTCATTTATTTTGCCATATTGCATTAAGCTATTAATGTCTTATGCCACCTTGCATTTAGCCATTAATACTTGTTGCCATTTGCTAAACTATTATTACACATTAAACCATTAATGTGTCATTAATGCTTTTTAGTCACTTGTTAAGATATTATTGGTTATTTAAAAGAAACATCTATCTCTTTGGCTCTTAGATACGTATGAAACTCAACAATCTAAGGTTTAGATATTGGATAACCCCAAAGAAGTGAAATGTAAGAAAGGAAAAAAAGAAATAAGAGAGAAAAAAAAAAGCTTTTTGTTCTTGAGAAGAAAAATAGAGGAAGAGAGCATAAAAATGGAGAATATTGGTGGTTATATATCTTGGACTAGCAAAGGAGTTTCATCAAAGACAACTCAAACTTTTGATCTTTTTGCTTGGTTTGTTTATTTGGTGAACTCGATTCTAAAAGATTTATTTTAACCTTTTATTTTTTCATTTTGTTTTAAAAATTATGGGATGATCTTAGTAAATAGATATTATTCATAAATGTTATAATATATGATTTGTAAAAGTTATGAATGTATACTCAAAATTAACATGCAAAATGTGTTTGTATGTCATGCAAAATGTGATTGTATATTTCGGTTAAAATAAAATTTTTTGAAATATCTACTTTTGACCGAGACCTAGAACTCTCCTCAATCCAAAATCGCTTCCGACAATTGGTATCGGAGTCTTCCTATAATTTTTTGAGCAAAATGACTCTCCTTTTATATTAGTAGGCTCAGTTTGATTATCGATGATATTCTTGTTATTCTTTTAGATTTGATGTATATGTTTTATTACATGTTGTTGTTACATGATATTTTTCCTGTTTTTGTTCTGTGTTTTCAAAGATGTAATGAGTTATATTATTTTCATATATTGGTTTGTAATATTAATATATCCATAATTAATTTTTGTCATTATATTGAAGCCTTTGGTAGGACAAGAGAATAAAATGTAACCATTTTTCTTTGGAGTAAGGAGACCCAAAATTTTGATGAAGAGCAACATGAAAGATTTGTCAAGATGGATCTTACTTTGTATTTTCCATTTTGGGTGAGAATTTTTCTAACAATTGTAATAAGATTGTAAATTGCATGATTAATTTCTTTTATTGCATGTGATATGATTATGTGTGGTAAGTGATTGAATAATGTGAGCTTTAAATATTAATTCTGGATTAAAAAAATTATATAGAAATTTTTATATGGTTAATTTTTGTAAGTTGTTGCAAAAGTTTAACCTTTATATATAAAATTCATTTTTGGATGAAGTAGGTATCAAAGTATACTCGCAAAATATATATAGATATATTGACTCCAAAATTAATTTAATTTAAACACTATATAATATGATTATATAATGAGCAAATATAAAATGCATACTAAAGAGGAGTAGTATGCATTTTATTCAATCTAATACCATGTTTATAAATTCATAACCATCCGAGTATAGATATGATTACCTTTTATGATCATATGAGATATGACATAAAAAAGACTAATGTGCAAACATTAACCTTAAAATTGGATTATATAATAATTCGAAGATAAATTTACTATTTTATGGATGCTAGTAGATTTTTAATCTGATTAATGTGTAAAGTGAGACGTTAAAATTAGGATAAAAGACTAAGTAATCTTTCCAAATATAATGAATCCAATAAAGATGTAAGATGTTTATATTAAGGCTCTCGATGGAAGCATTAATATGCAAGTTGTTGTATATTAATGATAAGGTCAAATAATGTATTTGACTTGTAGAGTGGATGAATATCTAGTATTGCAAGAATGTCATTTTATGAAGCTGAGTAGCACTAGATTGAGTCCATTTGTTCTACTGATCTTCTAGGTAGGATTCATTTAATATGTTAGCCCAATAATGTCATTTTGTAAAGTTGAGGGTTAGTGTATTAAGAGCTAGTTAAAAAGAAAATAAAATAGGTTCACAATTGTTGTATTTGACAAAGAGTTGTCATCTCATTAATATATTAATATTCCAAGAATAGCACTATGGAAAACTGAGGAGTATTAATGAGGATATTATTAAAACTCAATTTACCCATTAGAAGTTCACCCTAATAGAACTTCCATTTCCTACAAGGGAAGTGTAGGATGAGTAAAATTAGCCGGAGAAACCATTATGATTATGTGTCCAAACTATTTTAGTTAATTAGTTTGACCATTAATATATAATTAAACTGATATATTTTGTTTTTTCTACAGTTTTTCTCTCTAATAATATGGCTATACCATCACCACTTCAAGCACTTTTGGATCGCAATAGGCTCGTCGAGCCTAATTATGTGGATTGGTTAAGGAACTTTAAGCCGGTGCTTCTCCAACAATGCTTGTGAGATATTGCTAGTAAGCCCAAACCTACAACACGTACCGCTAATGCAAGTGAGGTTGAAAAACAAAAACATAAGGATTGGGTTGATAAGAACACCCAAGCAAAGTGCTATATACTTGCTTCTATGGAATATAAGCTACATGAGCAATATGAAAAGATAAAAGCTTGTGATGACATTTTGGAGCTAGTGAAAAAAAGTTATGGTGAGGGTAGTAAGACTACCCACTTTAATTATTTCAATAGACTATTCCAAATGAAAATGAAGGAAAGCCAGAATATTGGTGAACATGTTGGTAAGATGATAAGACTTATGCATTGCTTTGAAGATCTCAATTTCTTCATGGATATGGAGCTTAAAATAGACTGTAAGCTAGGATCACTTCCACATTCGTATGGAAGTTTCATTTCTTATCCTTTGAATTTAAATAATGATTTAAATTATAATCATTCTTTTAACTCATCATATGCTTGGTTCTTAGACATATGAGAAACTACTCATATTTATTCCTTTGTGCAGTATCTAAGGCATAAGAAGTTGTTATATGATGGGGAGATAAAGCTTATTCTTGGTGATGGAGCAAAAGTTGCATCTAAACAAGGATTATCTCTATTTTGTTAAACCATCATGTAATCTTATTATCGGATGTTATGTATATTCCTAATGCCTATAATAACATTATTTTTGTATTCACTTTGACAAACAACAATTATGAATTCTTGTTTTGCAAAGATGTGTGTTGCATTAATTTTAATAATAATCTTATTGGCATTGGAACTAAACATCATGACTTATATTGTTTATATTGTGATAAGTCTAATAAGATAAATAATAAAGAATTATTATTGAGCAATATAAATGACAATTCTAATCAAACTAAGTATGATAATTCAAGTATAACACGTGTATAACACTTAAGACTTGGTCATATTTCTAATACAAGGATCCCAAGTTGGTAGACATGGGAATCCTAAAAGGTTTAGATTCTCAATCTAATAATTTTGTATGTGAGTCATGTCTGCAAGGAAAAATGACTAGAGATTCATTTGTTGGTCAAATGGTACGTGCTGAGAACCTTCTTGAATTAGTACATACTGATGTTTGTGGATCATTTAAGAAAATGGCCCGAGGAGGTTATCGATTCTTCCTTACCTTTATAGATGATAAGTCTATATATGAGTATTTGTATTTACTGAAATACAATTCTAAAGTCTTTGAAAAGTTCAAAGAGTATAAGGCCGAAGTGGAAAATAAATTAGAAAAGAATATTAAAACACTTCGATCATATTGAGATGGTGAATATTCAAGTACTGAATTTAATGATTACCTCAAAGAAAATGGAATTGTCATATAGTTCACTCCACCTAGCACGCCTCAACTAAATGATGTGAGTAAAAGGAGAAATCGTACACTGTTAGATATGATACGTAGTATGAAGAGTTATTGTAACACCCCCTTACCTCATCCTAGAATAGCAAGGTAAGTGGACATTACTCGCATAACTATCTTGATTAACTCTCCTGATTAAATTACTTATATAAATATTTTTTTTTCTATTTATTATTATTCTTATCACCAATATTCTTTTTTTTTCCTTGTAATTATATTTAAATATCCAAATAAACATTTTTCACACTCCAAGTTTCATAAAATTGTATCTTGTAATTAAACATATATTTACGATAATATTATACTCATAATATCCACAGTATACACCCCATTATATTCTACATAAAAGAAAACTATATTTACATATTACAAAGTTTTTTTAAAAAAATGTGCCAAAAGTCATTTGATGCTTTAAGCTACTTTGTGTCTAGATTTCTTTTTTCTTTTGACAGTTATTTTAAACTTTCCAAATCCTTTGGATCTGCGCGAAGAAAATCATCCACATTATCAGCTTAGTGGTACTTCATAGGATAAAAATAGATATATATATATATGCCACACAAATATTACAGGCTCATCATCTTTAATCTACAGGTTCAACAAACAAAACTTACAAGTTCTTCGTTTAATGGCCACAGGTTCATTATTTAATAAACAATTCTTCATCATACACATGTATCTAAAAGTCTAACGATAATTAAATTTATTCAATACATTTATTTTTATTTTGGTCAAGCACATAACACCTATGTCTGAATTCATTAATAGGAATATGAAATTGTCATTCTCAGCTTATCAATAGTGCCATTACCAATCTTTTTAATATTGTCAGTACCAGTCTTTTTAATATTGCCATTTTTGGCCTTTTTAATATTGTCATTACTGGCTTTAATAATATTTTATCGCTCTCATTCTATTTTTTTCCCTAATTGGTATGCTAAACTATCCACTATTCTAGTTTAAGGCTAGGTGTATTCGGGCTTTGTCACATTGGTTAACATAATAATTCCTTTTTATCACTTTTCACCAAATATATCTATTGTGTAATGCCCACAAATAAGGCCTAGTTATAACATATGAATAGATGACATAAGTGCTTTAAAATGTGAATTATGTGCATAGTTAATGTTGTTGAACATGCTTAATTGTTAAGTAATAGGACATTGTATAATATGAAGCATGAAATGACATGATCGAATGTTAGAAAGTTTAATTAGGGTGTTCAAATATGTATAAATATGATTATGAACAAGAAAATGGCAAATATGTTAAAGGGTATACAATGCATATGTAAAGCTTGAGTTGTGAGCTTGGCTGTGACCCATTTTGGGGGATGATTTGAGTTGTGATAACTTGTTTGTATTTGTATCTAATAACCATTGATGATTTCTATATATGTTTAGGAAATGTTTAGAAGTGAAATTTCGACAAAATTCAATCATAGGAACAAGTTATGCCCTTTCACCACTAGCATCACTATCATGCTGAAAACTATCATGACCATAAAAAAAATTATTCATGACCGTGAAGGTCATGATTTGGGCTTTTTTTTTTGCAGAATAGTTCATGGCCAAGTTAAATATTGTCATGACCGTGAACTTGGCCGTGAAGGGGACTGCCATAAATAGTATAAGCTCTGTTTATTTCATTTAAATCCTATCCAAAATGCCTCAAAACCCTAGCAAAGCCCCAAATTCTTAGAAAACCCATCCCCTACATGATTTTGATAAATTCTAAACTCCCAAAACATAAGATCTATTAGAGTTGACAATGCGTGTCGTGTCGTATCTAATCGTATCGTGTCTTATTTTGCATTGTGTCTTACTTCGTCTCGCGTCTAATCGTGTTGCATTTTGTGTATCCATTATACTACACGAAACTATTTAACGCGATCAACTAAACGTGTCTATATGTATATACATACATAACATGAGACATAATTACATATGAATATTAATATAATTATACAAATAATGCTATATAATACTTATTTATATATAAAATATACTAATACAATTAATTTTTATTATAAATTTATTATATATAAATATATTATAAATATTTAAAATATTATAATCGTGTTTAATCGCGTCTTAACAGGTTAAGCAGGTAAAATCCGTTTATGACACAGTTTTTTTCTTGTCTTAATCGTATTGATACGATTATGATCCATATCCGTTAAATTCAAATCCATATCCATCTCAGTCTGTGTCATTTCGTATTGTTTAATTGTATCGTATCCCAAATTGTTAACTCTAAGATCTATCATTCAAAAGCAAGAATCAAGCATGAATTTGAGAGATTTATCAAGGAAGAAGATTAAGTTGGAGAGAGAAAGTGTGGAGCTTGAGGGAACTCAGCTTTTCCACCAATTCAACCTTATTTTCTTCCTTCTTTGGGTAAGATTTCATGTTTTTCCTCTTCTTTTAACAAGTTGTGGTTTATTGGTGTGATCTACTCGAAATGGGTAGAAATCCTTTGTAAATGGATAAGTTTGATATGGAATATTGAGTATTCTTTGGGGAAAATTCTCGTTAAGGCTGGATTGAGTTGAATTATATGTTAATTGATGGATTTAACTAAGAAAGACCCTAGCTTAATGGTTTTTGAGTTAGGGTTTAGTGTATATGGCAATATGTTGTTATAGATGTTCACATATAATTGGAGTTAATGAGAAATAGATGTGGTTATATTTAGGTGATGCCATTGGAAGGTGGAATCATCTACCAAAGAGGCTAAGCAAGCTTAAAGCTTAGATTTTGAGTTGACTCCATAGAAGATAAGTACACATATGCAATCTAATTTTATAAAATGATATGATATTTATATGATATGAAATTGTGATAGATGACATGTTAATTAGAAATGATTGGAAACATATAATGAAAAAGAAGATATTTGGTAAATTAATCATAAGTATAAGATATAAAAGATATAAGAAAATAAAAGCTATAGATAGAATTAGAATAAAAGTACGGGTTTTCTATGTTTAGCTTAAAAACTCGTGATGAAGAAATATATGACAATTGACCCCATTGCTAGGTGATTAGTTATGGTGGACATGATGGATGGTAATTATGATTAATTGGTAATATGTTAGGTTACTTAAGGACACAATGGCATAATAAGTAACATGAATGAATAATGAATGATAAGAAGTGACCTAGTATTCTAGGCACAAGAGTTATTATTAACGAAATATTTAAAAAGAAATAGAGAATTTATGGAACTTGGATGTTCTTAGGTGGTCATTGGTAAATGAGAAATAAAATTATAAGGGACTAAAAGAGAAATTAAGTTTATTTATGCTAATGAACTTCTAGTTCATTTATTTGCATAAATGGTGCATAATAAATTGCAAAGATGAAAAAGAGATTTTGATAAGCCTCTAAGGAGGCAACATTGATACATAATGTATAACATGAAAATAAATAAAATACTAGAGATGTTCATGTAATAAGAATATTTGTTAATAGGTGAAATGCATATATATGTTTTTCGGGCCACTAACTCAATTAATTGTAAAGTAGGCTCAATGTATACATGAAGAAATTATAATTGGTAGATGTACAAGTTTGATGAAAGCACTTAAGGTGTTTGAAAGAAATGACTTAATTGAGGTAAGTCCTTAAGAACTTATGGATTGTGGATGGCATGACATTATATAAAGGTGATTTTGCATATTGATAGGAGTGGCTACACTTGGTTAGCCTTAGTGCCTTGTTTGTGGAATTATGAACTGACATGTAATATAAAACATGCGAGCTTGCATGATTAGTACATATTAGTGGACATGTTAAATGGGGAAATTACATGGCTAGTAAAGGCATGTTTTAACATGATTTATCATGAGTGTGGATAGGTGGGGTGGCAATTGAACCACTTAGAGGCAAAATCATTCACGCCCAGCCATCATAACCAGGCCAAAGAGTCACAGTCATGAGAACATTATTCACAGTAAAGTTGAAAGTTTTTATATGATTTGCAAATGCTGTTATAATATGCCAAAACATCTTTTTATAATGTTATACCGTAAGAAAACATGTTTATGAACTTGAATGTGCATGAGATTGAGATTTTATGCTATGCGTATGAATTGAAGCATATAAAAATATAACAGAAACAAAAAGGAATATAGTATTAAATGACCATTTCTCTACCTAAGGACTACGTTAGGGTAAATGATGCATCATGAAGGGGATAAGTGATATGTATCGATGGGATGTATGAGTGAGGATCAAGTTGTTTAGCCTTGACTTGGGTGCTCCTGTTCCCAGTACTCATATCCATTATACTCAGTCAGGTTAGTTGAGCCCTAGTTTAGGTGAGCATGCTTGGGGAGCTCGAATGAGCATACAGATTACAGTTATACTAAGTCAGGTTAGATGAGCCCTAGTTTAGGTAAGCATGCTTGACTTGAGGGAGCTCAAATGAACATACAAATTACAGTTATACTTAGTCAGGTTAGCTGAGCCCTGGTTTGGGTAAGTATGCTTGACTTGAGGGAGCTCGAATGAGCATATAGATGAGTAGGATGACTAGTTCACCTACTTTACTCCCCATATCCAGTCAGTTCGGGAATGAGGCTGGAGCTATTTATCCAAATATGAGAATGGAACATGGGAAATTATTGATTTGCATAAGCATCAAAATAAGAAAAGAAAGAAAAAAAAATGAAGTACCATAAATTGTTATATGAATTTGATATTTCATACTTTATGATGTATGCTTTTGAATACACATATGTTTGATATGCAGTAATAATGATTTATGAATAAGGTATGTGAATAATAACAAGAAAGACTGGTGTTTGACTCAATTACCAGTGTAAAAAGTAAACGCTTGAATTTCTAGGGATTCAGCTCCCCTTTGTTACTTGATATACCCTCGAGCTTCCGAGAGGTCAATGCGTGGATTGGTAATTGAGATACGAAAGAATTGCTAGGTGGTATAACTATAAAATAACTACATCGGAATCCAGATATGCATGATGTTGAAATATTGGGATACTTAAATAAAGAAAAAGAAATGTAAATGGTAAACCATCTAAGCATGTATGTATGGGTCATTGACTAATTATGTGACTTTGATATAAGTATTGATATAATGTTTTGACATTGTTATAATTACATGCTATAAATTATATAATTATATGTTAGAGTTGATATGCATATGTGTATTACTAAGCTACGAATAGCTTAGCGTATTTTTATGTCCACACAGGTAATGGAACCAAGATATAGTTGAGGTAGCAGTTGACAGCAGAGATGCCAAGCCCATGCCAAAAAGAGACTGTGAATACCCCGAATGATAGACCGAACATTTTCATAACATACGTTTATTTATTTATGGGAATGTAATTAGTTATGATTATTATTATGTAATCATGTAATAAAATACAAAGACAAAGAAAAAAGAAAGGAAAAAGGGAAAAAAATAGATATAGCTCAACTAAATATATCTAGTTGAGACATATGAGATGAGGGTCTTTTAGGCCCATGATATTATATTATATGTAATTATGTAGGCAAATATGAACTAGTGTTAACTAGTTCAGTGTATATTTAATAAGTTAGACAAGAAGTCTAAATGAATATACATGTATAGAATATGATGGTAACTTAAAATGAAAATTTTAAATTTGAACAGGATATAGTTAGCTAGTCTGCAACACTTCCTATGTATTATGGGATATACTCATGATATATGGGAGGGTGTTACATATTGATTATAAATTATTAATATCACATATTTGTATGTCATATGTCTAATAAGATTAAAATATCCAACAATTATCACGCACAAATAACATGCCACATAAAAAAAAAACTAGAGATACAAATTTCATTTCTATGGCAGATTTCGGCTCTAGACTTGAGCATTAATTTCAGCCCACTTCTAGTTTGATTTAGGGTCTTCTATAAAATTTTAGCTTAATGTGTAAGCTAGCATATCCAATTGGTTCATGCGAATTTTGTCAAGGTTATTCCAGTGCATGTGTGACAAGGCATTTATTGGATTCATTGCAAATTAATTAATTCCATAACCCTATATAATCATGCTATGCCCAAAATTTTCAGATCACAAACACATACATAAAACTCAATGTTACAGACCAATTTACCACAAAATTCTAAAACAACCATTTATCACACATAACATTTCAAACCTCATGCATAGCATACATTATACATAATTTCACAAATTTATAGCATGCAAAATTTTTATCCAAAAAGTACATACATAAATTGCCCCAAGTCCTTCTCTTTTTCCTTCCTTCCTTCTCTTATTAAATGACCTTTTCCTTTCCTTTGTCCACCTCTTGGTGGCTACTTCTTTGTCTACTTGTTTGACCTTAACAAAATAAATAATATTTCATTCAATGTCATATACAACCAATGTTTATGCACGAAGCATGTCTAGTATTCTTAATGCTTTTCTACCCATTTCTATATTTTTGTTTCTTTCTTTCTTTACCTTATTTATGTTCATTATATTCAATAGCCACTCACTCCATTAAATTCAAACAAAACAGCCCCATCATCCTCAAGTTTCATAATTACTATTAAACACTTCTATATATCCTCCCCTCAAATTCTCTTTCACTAAACAACCCTATACACCTTCAAATAAGTCATATTGTTTTAGTTTTGAAGCCACAAAACCATCATTTACAACTACCTAAGACTCAATTCCATCATTTTTCCATCATACATACACTTTACACCACAAGTTGCATAACCTCCATATAACCCTAATCTACCAATTTCAAACACATCAGTTATTCACAAGGCCTCAAATGATAGGCAAAATGTTGCATTTGAGAAGAAGAACTCACCTTGAGGATTCTCCAAAGATGACCAAATTTCCTTCAATCTTTTTCCTTTTTTCTCTCTTGCCCTCTTATGGTGAATTTGCTTTGGTTTGGTATCTCTCTTTCTAAACTCTTTTTTTTCCACTTTTTTAGAGGCTTAAATGACACAAAAATGGAGAGTTAGGGAAGAGGTGTGGCTGGCCATGGAGGGGGAGGATGATGATGAAGGGTTTGGTTGGATAAGTGAAAAATATGCCATCAATTTTGACTTTTATATTAGGATTAGAGTTGATGGGTTATACTAATTAGCTTAATCTCATTCCTATTTGTCCATTTATTTAATTAATTGTGATTAAATTTTAATTATGGAAAATTCCACTTCCACCACATAATTTCCTATTTATTACAAATTTTTTCCCAACAAATTCGATTATACCGATTTTATTCGTAGGATGTTTTTAAACTTTTTCCTAATTTGTGCACCAAGCTTTTAATTCTCATATACTAATATTCCTACTTATTTTCTCTTATAATTTGTCATTTTTCAATGGGTCCAAATTTAGATTTCGATTGAACAGCTGCGCTCGATTAAGGCCATGTATAATCAAGGCCTAAATACCTATCTCCTTCTAGGGATATGCTATAGAAACATCATTATTCATTCTTAACAGAGTTCCTTCTAAATCTGTAAATACTACTCCATATGAGATATGAACTAATAAAACTCCTATAGTATCTCATTTCAAGATATGGGGTAGTCCTACCTATATTAAAAGGCAAAACATAAAGGAATGGTCTACTAAAGGCCGATTTATTGGATATGTTGCTAGTAGAAATAATTTGGAATATTATTTCTATCTACTTGACAAACAAATTGTTGTTGTGAGTAGAGATGTCATTTTTCTTGAGAAAGACTTTCTCAAATAAGGAGACAAAGGCGGAGATATTGTTTTAGATGAAGAGTCATCTGAAAAACAAATCCAAGTGGCTGAACCACTGGAAATTGATAAGCCAATCGAGTCTAACATGATAAAGGATATCACTTCAGCTCCTATGAGGTTTGAAAGAACTTCACACACTCCTAGATGGTGTGGATTTACTATTGAACAAGACCAAGAGTTGTTCATATTTGACAGTAATGATCAACTAGAAGATCTTGTTACTTATGAGGAGGCAATGTCTAACATTGATGCTCTTAAGTGGTAAAAAGCAATACAAGCTGAGATAGATTTTATGTACTAGAATCAAGTTTAGGAACTTGTAGACCCACCTGAAGGAATTGTTTTAATAGGTTGTAAATGGGTTTATAAGCACAAACTAGATTCTGAAGGGAATGTTGATACTTATAAAGCTAGGCTTATAGCGAAGGGGTATCGCCAAGGGGAAGGGAATCACTATGAAGAGACATTCTCTCCAATAATCATGCTTAAAGTATTCAAATACTCTTAGTCATCGCAACACACTATGATTATGAGATATGGCAGATGGATGTCAAAACTACTTTTCTCAATGGATTTCTTGAAGAAATTTATATGGAACAACTTAAAGGATTTGATTATAAAGATAGTTCCAAAGTGTGAAAGCTTAAGAAATCTATATATAGTCTTAAGCAAACTTCAAGGAGCTGGAACAAGTGTTTTGATGAGGCCATGAAGAGTTATGACTTTATTCAAAATCCTAATAATGCTTGTGTGTACAAGAAAGTTAACGGGAGCAAAATTACTTTCTTAGTCTTGTATTTTGATGATGTTTTAATTAGGGGTATGCAATCGGTCAGTTCAGTTCAAAATCGAAAACCGAATTATTAAAAATTTATAAACCAAATCGAACTGAATTAAAGATTAAAACCGAACTAAAAAGTCAGTTTGATTAATTCGGTTTTATATATAATATAATTAAATAACATATAATATATTAAATATAAATATTATATAATTATATATTATAATATATAGTAAATTATATATATATACATATATATATATAAAGTATATATTTAATATAGGTTTTGTTAGGTTCGGTTTTTTGATTTTGTGACTTTTAAATCAAACCGATTTATATATAAAAAACCAAACCAAACCAAAATAACCAAAAAACGAAATAACCGAACCGATAGACCGAATTGAGATTGGTTTGGTTCAATTTTGGTTTTGGTTTGGTTTTCCTCACCCCTAATTCTAATCATGGGTAATGATGTTGGTTTTTTAACTGACACAAAGGTTTAGTTATCATCCACCTTCTCTATGAAAGACTTGGGAGAAGAAACCTACTTTCTTAGTATTAAGCTATATAGAGATAGAGCTAAGAGAATGTTAGGGCTGTCCCAAGCCCTCTATTTGGAAAGGATACCAGAAAGATTTACGTTGGAAAATTCCAAAAGAGGATTAATATTGTGAGACGTGGAGTGCATCTTTCTAAGGAGACGAGTCCTAAAACTCATGAAGAAAGAGCACAAATGATTGGCATACTGTATACTTTAGCTATAGGCAGTCTAATATACACTATATTGTGTACTAGACCAAACAGAGCCTTTGTTGTTAGTTTGACTAGCAGGTATCAGTCTGATCCAAGTGAAGGGCACTAGACAGCAGTCAAGGCAATCTTTAAGTACTTGAGAAGGATTAAAAATTTGTTCTTGGTTTATGGAGGAGACGATCTGAGTATGGTTGGATACACATATTCTCATTTCAATCAAATAAGGATGAATTGAAATCCACATTAGGGAATGTGTTCACTTTGAATGGTGAGGCAGCAATATGGAAAAGTTCCAAGCAAATGACCATTGTTGATTCTACCACAGAAGCTAAATACATTGCAACCTCAGATGCTGCCAAAGAAGCCGTGTGATTGAAGAAATTTCTAAAGGATTTACATATGGTTCCATTTATTCATAGTCTCATTCCTTTGTATCGTGATAATAATGAGGCAATAGCACAGTCCCAGGAATCAAGGTCTCACAAAAACTTTAAACATGTGCTTTGGTGTTATCATTTAATTAGAGAAATAGTTAGATGAGGTGATACCACGGTGCAGAAAGTTGCATTAGCTAACAATGTGGCTAATCCATTCACGAAGCCTATGAAACAGGAACAGTTAGACCACCTTCTTCAGAGGATAGGTCTAAAATATTGTAGTGAATAGCACTAGTGCAAGTGAGAGTTTGTTATTAGTGGTATGTATGTCCTAGTGCATTCACTTCTTTTTATATATTAAGTGATATACTATAATGGATATGTATATATTTCACATTCATAATAAATAAAATATTCAAGTTGTTGATTAAATTATAAATGTGTTAGTTATATTATATTAGGAAATATACAATCCATTGATTATGCACAGAGAATTTATTATCAAATTATTGATAAAAATGAGATAAATATATATGGTAAAAGATAATCTTAAAAATATTCATAACTGGAAAAAGACAGTGAATTGGGCATTTATTGAGCTTCTAGATTATCACATGGTTTATTTTGATGGAATTTCATACTTCATGATATATTGATATATGGATAAACCAGTAGGTTCTTAAAGAGTTAAGGGTACCAAACAATGACGCTTGATAATAATTACACAGATAGTGCTCGATGTCAACAGTTATTATCTTGGTCATAATATATGAGTCTTTTATGACTTGAAGTCCTTTAAATTTAGGTGTCAAGACTGTATTTTCATGAGTGGCTATGGAGGTGCTCTTATCTTGTATTGGGCTATTCAACCTTATTAATTCGGCTCATAGTCACCACAGTTGGTTATATAGTGAGACATGAGATTACCAATAGTATGACTCGTTACGCTGCAGCATCAAGACAATATCCTAATGGAGTTGATATTTTGATTATGATAAAATATATTCCCGGTTAGGAAAAATATGACTTATTCGATGTGAGATCAATATTATTAGTTAACTAATAATAGTAAGTCTTATTTTAATCAGAACACAAATTATCACTCATTAGTATATTGACCATTAGAGTTTGTCGTGCTGTAACCCTAATCAATATCGGGATTATAATGAGAGGACTTAATATTATGATGTACAGGTCAAACTAATATTCGGTATTTTATCGTTAATTAAAAAAAGTATTTCAGAAGAATACTTAATGTGTCCGAGTATACTAAGAATTCAGAAATGATGTTCGATATAATATTAATGAGTTAATATTATATTTCAATTCTAAAAAAATTATTGACCTCATAAGTTACATCCGAATTAAATTATTTGGCTAGTCAACATTTATGATGTGAGAATTAATTTAATTGACTACTAAATTAAAAATAATCACTTATATTATTTGAGTTAAAATTAATATTGATTAATTTTTACTACAAGAAAATTTGTCTATAATGAGAGTAAAATCCGTCATTAAAAATCCAATTACCATCATTAAATACTTTTAACGACGGTAAAATCCCGTCATTATTGCTCCGCTCTTAAAAGTAAATAATGCTGGGATAGGTTCCCTCATTATTTAATATATAGTGACAGTAGATTTACCGTCATTAAATGTTTTAGTGACAGAAATGTCTCGTCATTGATAGCAATTCTTGGCTCTCATTATTTATTAAATTATGACCAAATTTCCCCTCATTAAATGTACTTTCTCCCGTCATTATATAATAATTTTTATATTGTCCTCAAATCTTATTTTTTAATTATTTTTTTTTGTTAGTAATTGATTTTCACCCATCACAGTAGATTTTTTTAATAATAAAATTTATAACTTCCATAACTATATAATCAATAAAAAAAACTCTACAAAATAAAAGACATTAATTATGAAAACTAATAAAACGAAAAAACATTAAACAAAGTTGATTAATTACATAATATTTGATATTCGGTCAACCAAAATATATATAATATAATTTTACCAAAATATGAGTACCATCTAAATGGGTCATTCAAGATTTTTATAATTTTCACCAAGGCAAGCAAAAACGAAAACATATATCATTCATTTGATATTTACCAAAAAATATTATAAATCATATTCATCCTTGCTTGAGTTTTTTGCTTGAAATATCCTACAAGAAATTAACAAAAAAAAAAAGAATTTTAATTATACATAACAAGATTCAGTTTAAATAAAATAATGATATGCATGTAATAGTAATAAAAATTCTAGTTTACCTAAGTTTTAGAAGCAAAAAAAAAAAAAAAAAAAGAACCTAAGTTCTAAATATCTTGTAATATTTAGAGATAAAACAATTCAACGAATGTTGAAATTTTAATAGAAGTAATAAAAATATTCTGAAGTCTAAACTCAAGTATAATAAGTACATACAATTGACTTAGAGCTCAAAAATATTAATCATAAAAACAACTGTGAATAAATTTTCTGACAGGTCACTATAGTATACATTCAATGATTTACGACAATTATGTCAATGAAAATAAAAGAAAGTAGTAGAATAGAAGAGAACATTGTAAATTTTGGTTCCTTCTTCATAAGAAGAACTAAAGGAAAATGACATCACTGGCTATGAAGATGTTTATTGGCTAAGCCATCTCAAAATAAGCTTTGAAGCAATCTTTGCCACAAATGGATATCTTATTAAGTGAAATATTGCAATTTCCATTTTTCCACAATAAATAACAAGTTAGATCGGTTGCAGCCAACAATCGAATAAAAAAAAGTAACATCACCAATCAAATCCTCACCTAGAAACACAGAACTCCTAAGTTTGGAAAAGTGTTTTATTCATAAAATTCATTAAATGTGATGAAGATAGAATTCATTTATAAAATGGGCTACACATAATTATATACACAGAATTATACTAGTCTTTTTCTACAACAAGTAGAGTTCAAAATTATCTAACGCTAGAAAGGATGCTATTTCTTAGAAAAGCAACACGTAGAGTTTTATGATGTAAATAGAGGCACCAAGCTAAGATGCTATGAAATTATCTAATACTGACAATCAACATTGTTGTTTTCATTAATACTCCATGAAGTTTGGTTTTGGCCTTTCCCCAAGTCTAAGATGCTATGTAACACATTAAGATTGGATAGTACTTCCAGCAATGAGAAAACATGTCATTCAACAAAAGGAAACCACTGTTGATAAATTCTTAGAAAATGCAGGAACTTTATTGATTTTATAACAAGTTAGAACATATGGTAATTAACAAGAGCAAACTTACACCAACTCCAGCAAGATGATATGTTTCACTTGCTTGTTTAAGTTTTGCTAAAGTATCCTTGACCAACTGTTCAAATATGTAATCTTAGTCTTATGCCTGCAATGCAAGAAGAGCAAGTCCAAGACAAACTCATAATATATATTTACAAAATAAGAAGTTAATCACCAACATAGAGACCCATCGAGTCTCTTAACTCCAACTTAATCCATTATATGTAAAAGGCTATCTCCTATCCAGATGCCACTAAGTAGGGTTATTTAATTTTACACCTACAACATCATATTTTCTTATTTTATTATTTTTATTACAAAATCCTAAACAGAGCTTTTATTTTCCATACATTTCCAACACAAGGACTTGATCCTAAGCTATGAACTCATAAAAAATGAAAAAGTAGGTCAAAAGATGCTACCCAAATGCAAAACTTTTTTGTTGGCTTTTACACCAAAATAAATGTAAGGACAACGACTTTAGAAGAATCTCGTATTAGGCCATATGAACTCAAGGCCAGAGCAATGACTTTCATGCATTCCTTTCCCAAACATACACTTGAATTATAACATCATACAATTGAACATAGAAACAGTAAGCAGATTTGTACATAAAAAATCATGAAGATATACAATTGAATTATAACAGCATGAATGCTTTCTCAACTTACTTTATAAGGGAAATTGAGTTTCATGCACTCCTCTCCCACCATGAATTCTTGGCTGCAGACAAGGAAATGAAATAAATCAAGAGATACTATAACATTTTCTTTTATCTCAGAACATATTTGTGGAAATTGTAAAAGAATGTTTGAAATAGTATCATGATAATTCAATTACTAGTGGCATAATGAGTACTGAAGTTGTTAGTAATAAGCTAACATTTAATAGCTTCAAGTTATAACTTATGCTTTAGCGAGATATACTAACTAAAAAGAAAGAAATATTATTTGCATCCAGTCTGCAACTTCAAACCAATATTCATAATATTTTTCAGTAAATCCGAGTTGAATTAATTATATACAGCTTAAGGATAAAAATATTTTGAGTTATGAACTGCTAATATTTATGGTCAACAGAGAGGACTTGGAAATTAAATTCTGCCAACTCCTACTATTAAACAACTACGAAAAAAGTAGAGCAATAAATTAGTTGGTAATGCCATGACCACCATTCAAATCATATTTTCAAAATTCTTGCCTGTGAGCTGTGGCTAACAAAGACTAGAATTTCACATAGAGTATTTAATAACCTTGCCAACCAAGAACTAGAAATCCTCATCTTTGGACAAGCTAATTAAAATTTTAATTTAGCCATAGGCACCCTAATAATCCTAAAATAAAATAAAACGAAATTAATCTTGGATGCTATTTCATGAAATATAGAAATAAAAACCCTATAACAAGAATTAAAAAAATTAATGAAAAGGAAAAATATCATTAAAATGAATAAAGCCCTGTACCAAGATCAAGAAGCAAGCGAAATGCAGTATACACAATATGTTGTGCAGTAAACACAACAAAATTACCCAAAAGAGAATCAATCAAAGATTATAGGCAAGAAAATAGCTGCCTAAATCCAACTAATGCATAGTTGGTTCAATTTAAGATCTTAACCATTATTGGATTTTAACATACCCTAAGATAGTTCAGCATTTGCAATGGAAACCATTAAAAAAATAAAAGAAAGATATCAAAGCTGAAGAAATATAATGAAGACTTACACAATTAGATTTGGCCCCAAAAGTGTGATAATGAGGAGAAAGACCAAAATGCTGCAAGTACATCATTAAACAAATCTACAAAGCTGAAAATGAATTACAGGAGAAAAAATAAAAAATGATGCAAGCACATCATCTATATATATATATATATATATATATATATATATATATATATATCCTGCCCCTAGATATTCAGAATATCTTAGGATCACAAAGGACTTAAAACCAATTATTCCATTGTTGCAAGTTCTCTTCAACCCATTTGAGGATGGTCAGCTCCATACGATGTGCCAACCCACTGGAAAAAGACCTAAAGTTGGAGCCTCCACAGGTAAGTTTACATTTGATTGAAATGGATTTGAGATCTTGTTGTCCAAATTTGCTTAAACATGATAGGTCATCTTAGTCTAATTTTAGTTCATTTATTTATTTAGTCATTCATAAAATAATATACTAATGCAATTATAAGCTAGGAAGAAGCTCATGATTAATTGTGGGCAAAACTGCTTTACCATTTATTTTTTAAATCCCTAAGACCAGTTGCCTAATGGCTTTTAATTTCAATTCTCAAGTTACTCAATACTAATAATAAATAGACTCACTAAGGCAAATAGCTTCATTTTTTTTCTAATGTATTTACTGTAAAATAGCAATACAGTTTGTATAGAAGTAACTTAGAATTCTCTATATTATTGATAGAGCATGTGAGTATGTGTTTAAAGAAAATAACACTTTCATATCAATAAAATACCTTCAAGTCAGTATTATTTGAATCATGCAATGGCCTGAGAAAGCATAAAAACTCTGGATCAGATAGTCAAACAAAAAGTCTTGCAAGGTTAGATGAGAAGGTTGACTAGTGAATTTGTATAAAAAGACAAAAAATGATATATTCTTCAGAAAAAAAAAAAGATTCGTTGAACTTGTATCATTTACAAACATTGAGATAAAAATTGATCATGCAAATAACTCACTAGGCACTAGCTGTAACTGCAATCCGATATGATCTACTACATCCTCGGGGTTGATGACACTCTTCAGCTGTAACAACTTTTAAACATTTAACCAAATGCTTAGACCAAATTCAACTAACCTATAATCTGAATAAAAAAAAAAATACCATAAACTTGTATGCTTAAGTCAGAAGAATACAATCAATCTCATGCTTTGCTAGCGGCAATAGTAAAATATCAAATAACCTTCAATTGGTACATCATTATCAATAGTGACTCGAGAGATGAGATGCACTACAAATTGAGCAATAAAATTAATGAGCAAAACAAACTATAGCTCCTAGGTATGCAAATAGTTTAAAATTTTAAAAAGAAGAGAGAGAGAGAGTACGATCAATCAGTTCTATTCTACATGTGAATTTATTTTATTAAATTTCTCTTTATTTGAGTGAGTTGTTATATACTCCTATATTCATTTCAGTCTTTTAATATGAGCTATTATATGCTCTATTCAACAGGATTTTAGGGTTTTAGCTTTTTGCCTTTCATCTAATATATGTGCTGCAGTGTTGGCAATTGTGTTGATTTTGTTAACCCAATACAGTAGCATTTATGGAAATCAAATCAAGGTACTATATAATTAATTTTATTCACTGTACATGAATAAGAAAAATAAAATTATATCTAATTTCATGAATTTCTGAAAATAATAAGAATAATTCCTAAACTAAATTAAGAAATTTTGTCACTGATCTCAATTTTTGAGGGAAATGATAAGAGAAATTCAGTCATCACTATTTCTATCACATATGAATTTTCTAGTTATTCAAATATTAACATCAAAGAGAGAACTAGATGGACAGAGCATAGAAGCAAAATCCAAAACAAATCCCATAAACCCAACAATATTTCTCAGGCACAACAATTCACAACCAACGACAACTGGATTTTAAATTGAAAAACAGATGGACTCTAAACGAAGACAGTGTGAAAAAAGAACTCAAAGCATACAATCACCATGAATTGCACAAGATGCATCAAGAAGACAATGCGATAAAACAAAATCCAAACAAAGATCTGTAGCATTTCCAGATAAAGGTCAAATAGTGAAAAAAATAAAATAAAATAAAATAACACCCACCATAGGGTGGCCCTGCGCACTCTGAAGTAAAAAAAGAGGAAGCTAAATAACAGATGAGACGACTCAACCATATAAGTTAAAAATCCCTCAATTGTTGAAATCTTGAGGGAAAAAAGAACACTCACCAGAGATTTTTTGGAAAGCCGACCCCGTAAATGAAGTTCCGGGGGAAAGAGTAATTTGTTCATACAAATTTGGCAAAGAGTTGTTAGGGTTCACATATTAGGGAAACAAAAATGAGAAACAGTTTTGGGCTGATTTGTTAAATTAAATTTTCAAATTTTTATATTTGTAAATAATAAAATAAATTTCACTTTTAGTTTGGTGAGAAATAAAATTTTACTTTTGGCTCGAATAATGAGGGGAATTGTATGCCTTTAACGAGGGAATATAAAGCCTCTCATTAATTGTTATGCCATTAACATGAGAATTTTTATACTCTCATTAAAACTATAAAAATCGTGCCTTTAATGAGAGTTTTTGAATACTCTTGTTAATTTTTCCTCACTAAAAATTATTTTTCTTGTAGTATTTAACTATATCTCCTATATAATTTTAATTAAAGTGTTAATTAAAATTATCATAATTTAATTAAGTTGTTAATTAAATCGATCATAATGGTATATTAAAGTAATTATTATTATTAATGTGACATTGCTTCTTCCACCATTATTCTTCATTTATTTGCCAAATTGCATTAATCTATTAATGTATTATGTCCCCTTGTATTTAGCCATTAATTCTTGTTGCCATTTGCTAAACTATTATTGGATATTAAACCATTAATGTGCCATTAATGCTTTTTAGTCACTTGCTAAGATATTATTGGTTAATTAAAAGAAACATCTATCTTTTTGGCTATTAGATATGTATAAAACTCCCTAAGCCAACAATCTAAAGCTTAGATGTTGGATAACCCCAAAGAAGTGAAACGTGAGAAAGGAAAAGAAGAAAGAAGTGAGAAAGAAAACTGTTGTTCTTAGAGAAGAAAAATAGAGGAAGAGAGCATAAAAAAAGAGAATTTTGAAAATCATACTTCTTGGACTAGCAAAAGAATTTCATCAAAGACAACTCAAGTTTTTTGTCTTTTTGCTTGGTTTGTTTATTTGGTGAACTCGGTTTTAAAAAGTTTATTTCAACCTTTTATTTCAACCTTTTATTTTTCTATTTTATTCTAAAAATCATGAGATGATTTTAGTAAATGGATATTATCCATAAAAGTTATAATATATGATTTGTAAAGGTTATGTATATACACTTAAGGTTAACATGCAAAGTGTGATTGCATGTTTCAGTTAAAATAAAAAATTTTGAAATCTCTATTTTTGACCGAAATCTAGAACTACCATCAATTCAAAATCGCTTCCAACAGCAAAGACTATAACACCTTCCCATATATTAGGAATACGACCCATAATACATAGGAAGTGCTACAGACTGGGTAATTGTGAATATGTTCAAAATCTAAATTTTTCTTTTATGTAATACATCACTATATTATGTGTATGTATACTTAGTTGGATTTACTTATCTAACCTATCCAGTATATCTTATACCAGTGATCACTGGTTCCTGCTCACCTGTCTAATCATATATCACTTAATATTATAAGCCTATAAGACCTTTATCTCATACACCTCAACTATATCTAGTTGGGCTATATCTATTTTCTTTTTTTTCTTTACTTTTTCTATGCATCATATTATATGATTACAAATAACAAACATAATTAATTACATCCCTTTAAGTGAATGCTAAAAATAAATGCATGCTATGACTATGTTTGGCTCAAGTCTGGTTTGCATGGCCTTATCTCGGCATGGACTTTGGCATTTCCATTGTCAACTGCTACATCAACTATATGTTGGTTCCATAACCTACATGTACATAAAAACACGCTAAGCTACTCATACATATGCATTAGTTCACATATTCATTCAATATATTTTATACATACAAGTTTGATTCTTAAAATACATATCTTTTTATTTATCATCATATTCTACAATCTTGTACATATAGAGTCCTAACGTTGTTATTTCAAAACTATACCGCCTAAATGGTTCTTTTATATTTCAATTACCAATCAACGCATTGATCTCTCGGAGGCTCGAGTGTATATTATTTCTAAGAATAACATATTCTTTATCGTTATATTTATAATCATATTACTTTACATTTCATTTCATTTGTAATAATTGTCTATCTCATTCAATTGTGGTACTTAATTCATCTCCTTAATCCATTTAGCATATAAATACTATTCACATCACTCTTTCTAGTCATTAGCCCAAATCTTGTGCCCCGGACTATCCGGATATAGGGTGTAGAATAGGGGTATTCTACAAGCTTAAACTACCTTATTCACTCTAATTTTCATTCATGAGCGCTCCACGAGCTTAAGTCTCCTTGACAGATTATGATATATCCTCTATGTGTAAACAATACTAAGGGCGATCCATGAGCCTAAGCCACATTGTCTGATTACGATATATCATCTGTATATAAATGGGATCAAGGGCACTCCGCGAGCTTAAGCCACATTGTTCTTAAGAAACATAACTGGTTTGATACTATAAATCCCTTTAATGGTGCACTATCTATCATAATTCCAGTCCATAGGTGGAAAAATGAGTAATTAATACTACATTTCTTTTGTTTTTCATCATATTCTCAAATGCCTCAATCATCATGCATAGCATGTAATCACATTCTCAAGTCATATTTAAGCTCATAACATGTTTTCATATTGTATGACATCATATATTAACATATAAAAGTGTTTTGGCATGCTACAAGTATGCTTACATATCATACAAAGCATTAAGGCTATCTAAGTGTAGCCCTTCCTATCAATATGCAAAAATATCATAGATACAATTTCTTATCTCTATTAAGCCATTTCTTTGAAGCACTTTGAGTGTCCCCATTGAAATTGTGCATCAGCCTACTTATCACATTTCTATATTGACATTTAATCTAACTTACATCCAGTTGAGCTAATAGCACCACTAGCACATTTGCATAATCATCATTACTAAATTCCTATTGACCATATAGATTAATTCATGTTCCATAACCATTACTTATGAAATTCTTATATAATCATATCCACATTATTCATATTTGGCTTACTCTTATTTCATTAATCTCAATTGATAGCATTCATTTTTCGTTAATGTTACTTATTATGCCATTGACCCCTTAAGTAATATAACATGTTACCAATTCATCATAATTGCAATATATCATATCCACTATAACTAATTACTTAGAAATGGGGTTATTAGTCATATATTTACAAATTCTAGGTTTTTGGTACATTAAACATAAGAAATTTAAGCTCACTCTATCTTTAATTTATATCCTCTTTTTTTATTATATGTTTTCAATCATTTCTAATTAACATGCCATCTATTGCATATTTCATATCATTTCATTTTAGCAAATTAATATGCATATGTGTACTTACCTCCTATGGAACCAACTCAAAATCTAAGCTTTAAGCTTGCCTAACCTCCTTGGTGGTTAATTCCATCTTCCAATGGCATCTCCTATACATAATCACAACTATTTCTCATCAACTCCAACTATATGTCAACATCTATAACCACATATTGTCGTACACATTAAACCCTAACTCAAAAACCATTAAACTATGTTCTTTTTTACTTAAATCCATCAATTAACATATTATTCAACTCAAACTAGGCTTAAGAAGTGTTTTTTCCAAAGAATATTTAAGGTTTTACATCAAACTTACCCATTTATAAATGGGTTTCTATCCATTTCGGGTTCAAATTATCAAATCATTATAAACTTGTTAAAAGAAAAGGGAAAACATGAAATATTATCCAAAGAAAGAAGAAAATAGAGTTGATTTGGTGGAAGACCAGAGTTCCCTTACGTTCCACACTTTCTCTCTCTTACATCATCTTCTTCCTTTGTGAATCTCCTAAATTCATGCCTGAATCTTGCTCTTGAATAATAAATCTTGTGTTTTAGGAGATTAGAACTCATCAAAATCATAGGATAAGTGAATTCTCAGAAGATTTGGAGCATTTCTAGGGTTTTGGAGCTTTTTGGATAGGGTTTAAATGAAATAAACGGAGCTTGGACTATTTATAACAGTCCCTTTTATGGTTGTAACACTTTTTGCCTTAGCCATGAACTATTCTGCTCCAAAAAAAAGCCCAAAACACAACATTCACAGCCATGAACAAATTCTTTACGGCCATGAACAAATCCTTCATGGTCATGAATAAGGCCTTTTCATGGTCATGACAGTTTTTAGCATGGTGGTGATGCTAGTGGTGAAAGAACATAACTTGTTCTTATGATCGAATTTTGTTGAAATTCCACTTCTAAACACTTCCTAAACATATATAGAAATCATCCATGAGCATTTAACACATTTAGACTAAAGTTCATACAACCAAAATCATCACTTTTTATGTTCACAACCAAGCTCACAACACTAACTATGCACATCATTCACATTTTAAAGCATTCATGTTATTTTTATGCTCATTTTACATTTTATACATATATTTGAAATTTTTACTTTTAATTTCCAAAATGCCCAATTCTTGTCATTTATTCATATATTACAAGTAAGTCTTATTTAGCGGGCATTACAGGATGCAAAATGTAAGAATTTGAGGCAAACGAAGAAGAGAGTGCTGGGCTTATAAAGAAAAATGAGGTGTTGCAGAAAGAAAGAAAAAGAAGAGTGTAGATTTTTTTTTCTTTATTATTATTATTATTATTTTTTTTTGTCTTTCAAATTGTACCCAACTCAACATTTTATATGTGGTTTACGAAGGAATTATGGTGCATGTTAACCATGTCATCGTGCATGTGTAGTTTTACGATAGTGATGGTCTTCCAATTAAATTAATTAATCTTTATTTCTTTTAATCATTTTTCAAATATTCACTTTAATCCTCTAACTTTTCCTTTTGCAATTTAAACTGCACTCAATTTTTATTTTCACAATTTCATGCCCTAAACTAATAAATTTTTCACAATTAAATACACCATTATTTATGTTATAATTTATTTTACCTTACGGTTCATTCGGTTTCCGATTTGAACATCAGAGCAAAAATTTCATTTTTATGCTATAGTCCAAATTTTTAATTTCGTTTGATCAACTATTGATAATGTTCATAATTTAAATTTCTCACTTTTATTAGATCTAAAATTCGACTCCAATCATTTCGACTCTATTTCGATCTTGAACGCGCTCAATTTTCAATTGGTATGTCACTTTCAGTCTCGAAATGCATGCGTCGATCAGGATCCGAACTGGCAGACGTGACATCAGAAGGCAAATAATAATTTTCTCTTTGTTATTTTACCATAATGTAATATTTTTTTAACGGAAAAAAATATTAGTAAAATATAATAAAATAGAGATGACAAATTATATAATTTTTAAACCTGAGGAAAATATCAGTATATTATATCAAATATCATATGATAAATAATAATTTTTCCTTATCACCTTTTATAAAAAGATTACTTTTGAAATATGAAAAGTTTTCAGGATTATTCTTATGATTTAAATATGATAACTTCATAAAAATAACCAGAAAAAAAAACTTCAGTTTAAAATATATATATGTCAATTTAATAAAAAAAAAAAAGGAAAAGCATATAGGATGTTTGATTCATGAAAAAAGCAGTGGAAATGAAAAAGAAAATGAAATATTTAAATTATTAATGTTTGGTTAGAAAAAAAAAATGTAATGGAAATGAAATTTCTCCATCAATGTGAATTAACCAAGGTTGTAAAAATCGATACGGTCAATAAACCAGAAAAGCTAATGAGTCATATGTTTAAGGTCAAATCAGAGTTGAACCGGTCTATATATTATTTTCAGAAAATATAGTATGTTTCATATATAATAAAATATAATGTTTTATACATAAAAAAATATAATATAAGTTATTGGAGGTTATTCTTAGTGTATAAAACTAATATAACACGTCTCATATTTTAAAAAAAAATCATATTTCATATATTAGTATAACTAAATATTTAATTAATTATTAAATGTAAAAGTAATTTATAACTCGAAAATACAATTAGCTAAAAATTTTAAATTGCAAAAGAAAATTAATATAAAAAGAAGTAATAAAAGAAATATGAAAAAGATTGAACAATTACATATAAAAAAAAAAACATAATATCTTTTAAATAAAGGTATGTTAAACCTTTAAAAATATATTTACTTTAACCAATTTAACTAGTTTGTAGTTAACCCGTATAGTTTTATGATTAAATTTTTGATTGAACCGGTTGAATTGGTTATGTTGGATCAGATTTAATAATTAATTTTTTTTGCACAAAATTAAAAAAGACCCGAAAAACAGGTTAACCCGGTCCAATTTCCAGTTGAACCAACTAGATCTCCAATTTTTCTGCCAGACTATTTCCTCTCCTGTTTTAGGGATAAAAACCACCTGGTCTAAAACCTAGTTCCTGATTTTTCCGGTTGAACCGGCTGGACTAGGCTGATTTTTACAACATGGGAATCAACTATTTGGCTCTCCTCCTAGAATATGAATATTATATTTCCATAGAATCAAGTCAAACTAGTTAAAAAATAATTAAACATTATATTCTATTTTTTCTATAAATCATGAATTATATATATATATATATTAAATTAAAAACTAAAAAAATACTAAAAAAAATTCAAAATCATTTTAATTTCAAATCATATTTAATAATAAATAATTAATGATGCAATTCAAACACAAAAAATTTTAAATTTTCGATCAATTTGTGCATATAAAATAATTATATGGATACACTGTATGCATTTATTGTCTAAATCTCATCTCCAGCAAAAAAAATGAAACAAAATATATATAAATAAAAACTATACAACAAAATGACCATATACTTAATATTTAATTTGTATAATTCTATTTTTTAATAAATAAAAATAAATTAAATAACATATTAAAATAAATTATTCCCGTTGTAATTTCCTTGTAATTTCCTTTACTCTTATCAATTTCCATTTTCAGTTTTGAAACAAAACGGTCCATAGTGTTTTTGGTTTGGAAATAAGGGACCGGCTGCTCTGCACATGACAAACGACCAACAAATAATTCCAAACTTATATTTGTCGTAACTTTTTTGCCTTCCCTCCACAATTTGATCCGTTATCGGTTTCCTATAAATATAAAACCCTAGCGCGTTAAACACTCACCGCCATAAGCTATTATAAAGCTTCTCATCTCTCTTTCGGTGGCGCCGTCACCTTCTGAACGTAGCAGACATGACTGTAGAATTTGAAGACGGTTACCCTGCGGAGAAGCTCTTTAACCGGGGCTACTCCTACACCTATGACGACGTTATCTTTCTTCCTCACTACATCGACTTCCCAGCTGATGCCGTTTCCCTTTCTACTCATCTCACACGGAATGTTCCTCTTTCAATTCCGTGTGTCTCTTCCCCAATGGACACCGTAACTGAATCTTATCTTGCTACCGCTATGGCCGCCTTGGGTGGGATAGGGATTATTCATTGTAATACGAGTCCTTCTTGCCAAGCTGATATGGTCAGATCTGTTAAGTCCCGTCGGGTTCCTATTTTATCTAATCCTGTTTTCAAAGCCCCAGATTCTCGGATTTCTAATCAGTTTGAGGACGACACTCTGCCTTGCGTTTTGGTTACTGAATCGGGTAGTTTACCAATTTATTTATTTGAATTTGGTTCTAGTTTTTTACAATGTAAATTTGGTTTGCTTGGATGGTTCAATCAGTCGGGACAGTTTTTTTTTTTTTTTTAAATTGTATTTGAACTTTTATGCAGCAATTACGGTGACAGTGACATGGCTTTGTTTATATGGATTTAACTGAACCAGGTACTGCAAAGTCCAAGCTCCTAGGCTATGTTCTTAAGTCTGATTGGTTGGCTCAAAGTGATAAAGAAGCAAAATTGGTTGATTATATGCGTCCTGCCGATTCAAAAATCTTCGTTCCTTGGAGTTATGAGTTGGCTCAGATTGATTCGTATTTAAAACAAGAAGACCGTCATTTTGTGCTGCTAGAGGAGAAGGGAGAGGTGGTGGATGTTATCACCAAAGAAGAGGTGGAGAGGGTTAAGGGCTATCCCAGGTTAGGGAAAGGAACTGTGGGGACTGATGGGAAATGGATGGTTGGGGCGTGCATTGGAACCAGGGAATCCGACAAGGAGAGATTGGATCATTTGGTCAAAGCGGGGATAGATGCGGTGGTGTTGGATAGCTCGCAAGGAAATTCAATTTATCAGATTGAAATGATCAAATATATAAAGCAAACGTATCCAGAGTTGGATGTCATTGGTGGCAATGTTGTAACTATGAATCAGGCAAATAATCTGATTAAGGCAGGTGTTGATGGTTTGAGAGTTGGCATGGGATCTGGGTCTATTTGTACTACCCAGGAGGTTTGTGCAGTTGGGCGAGGACAGGTATTCTGCTTTTTCCTCTTTTTGACATAATATATCTACCACAGCAATTTGACAGGTCTCACTGTTTGATTGTAAGGTTGGACAGCTTATATAATTGGAAAAAGTTGAAATTCTTATATAAATTAAATGAAATTTCTTGATTTGATATTGAAAGTAATCATTGATGAGGTGTGTTGGTAGTCTAATACTGACTACTTCAAAAAAAAAAAAAATTGTACTGTTAAATTTTCTGATTATGTAATGCTTTATAGATTTGTTGTCTTCTTAAGAAAACGAAATAGCTACTGCAAGAAATTGAGTACAAGTTCAAGTTAGCTTATGGACTGACTTAATGTAGAAGAGCGGCAATCAAATCTGCAAGGCAGCAATGGATGAAAATTTTTTGCTGTACTGTTTTTACTCAAGTTTGTTTTTATGGTCTCCAAATTTTCCAGGCAACTGCTGTTTACAAGGTTTCATCTATAGCTGCACAAAGTGGTGTTCCTGTCATTGCAGATGGTGGCATCTCAAACTCTGGGCATATTGTCAAAGCTTTGACATTGGGGGCATCTACTGTAATGATGGGAGGATTTTTAGCTGGAAGTATTGAAGCACCTGGAACCTATTTGTATAAGGTACTGCAAGTTCCATCTCACAATGGCACCGAATTTTGTCCTTCTCTTTTTGTTTAATTATCTTGATCTGTTTTTGTTGTTAATGGATATCAACTGTAAGCATCACTATGTTTTTTCATATGTCAATATATACATAGACAATTGCTACATAAGATTCCAATTTGTCTTTTATATATCAATATGAAAAGTTCTTATTCAGGAAGTCAATTAAAAATGTTCAATTGATGGATTATTATTCCTTTTGTTATATGGAGTTGTTCCTTGTAAACATATTTAAAAATTTAGATTTGAAAGAATTTATTTGGACACAACTTGATGTCTAAATTGTTCTAATACTGACAGAACCTTGGAATAACTTCCACTGGTCATAAAATTTCAAGTTTTTGCAATGTTTGTTTTAATTTCGTTGAATTATAATTTTTAACATTATTCTGCTAAGAAAGTCATCAGAAATATTTGAAACTTGAGTAAAATGCATGGCCAACATATATATATATGTTTTATGGTTCGTGATCTGTCTCATGCTTCTTTGGTCCCAAACCTATTTAAGAAAGTACTCCTTGACTAATTGGCTGGATATATGATTTGGCCTTAAATCTAGCTATTTGGTTTTCTGAATTTTGGCAATTTGCTATACCAGGATGGTTATTGGATTAAAAAATATCGTGGCATGGGCTCTCTAGAAGCAATGTCTAAAGGGAGTGATCAAAGATATCTGGGAGATACAGCTAAGCTAAAGATTGCGCAAGGAGTTGTAGGAGCAGTTGCAGATAAAGGATCTGTTTTAAGGTTTTTACCTTATACTATGCAAGCAGTTAAGCAAGGGTTCCAGGATCTTGGGGCTTCCTCTCTGCTGTGCGCTCATGATTTATTAAGATCAAAGACATTGAGGCTTGAGGTATGGCTTATCTTCTGATATTGTTCTTTATTGTCAGTATCAAGAAGATAATCTGATGATCGCCCCTGCAGCTATATCATAAAATACAAGAAACTCTGTAATTAAAGCAGGATCTTTAACTATCAGGATGAAGGACCTATAAGCATTTTTCTGCTCATTAGTCAAAGTCAATCTCAAAAGAATTGTAATAAAAATCTAAGTAATTTAGTTAAACTTTACTTTTTTTATACAAATTATCAAGGTAGGTAATCGTAGAATCATACTATAATTCAAGCAGTCTGCTATATTTTTCCCTCAATTATAACATTTTTTTTCATTGCTTAGATCAAATTGGATATATCAAATGAAAATATACTTAATAAAATAAAAATATTGCTTATAAAAAAAAATTGAAAATATACTTTCACATCAGAATTTCAGATTAAAAGGTTTTCTCAATCTTGTGTGGGTTACTTGTTTACACAAATTACCCCACTTTTTCCTCGGTTGAATGAACAGACCTAATGTGGTAGCTATGAAGTTGTAGTCAGTGGGTATATATTAATATATATACCCACTGACTACAATATATATGTCTGATGCTTTTGAACACTGCAATAACGGAGGTCTAATGAGTCTTCTCTGAGTCTTTATTACATCTATGCTTAAGTTCTGTATGCATTTTTGTTACTCGGTTCTGTTTTTGAGCCTCATGTTTATGGTGTTTCGTGACTTTTTTCATTCGGCTTGGTCAAGGTTCGGACTGGTGCTGCACAAGTTGAAGGAGGAGTACACGGGCTGCTTTCTTATGAGAAGAAAGCCTTTTGAAAAGAAATCCCTGGGCATATATTCACACTCCTAACAACAGGTTTCTCATTTGAAATCTAGTATGCCAGTGATTTGATAGATGTGTTGATCTTCAAGTCAGCCATGTCAATTTGCCACCATTTGTTTCCAGATTTCTGGCTGGTTTTCTAAGGATATCAGCAAGGGAACCTCGATCTTTGCCTGCTCATTGTTGAGCATGCATACACTCTATGCCCATTTCATGATTTGATTATTTTAGTAATTTACATGTTAGAATGACTGTATTATTGTCATTTGCAATAAAGAATGGCTCAATAACTTTCTTTTCATTTATTCGGTTGGTAATTTATTTATTTTTCTCTGAGATAACATTATTACATTGGTATATTTATCTTGCATTGCAAGATTTATTTCTTTTCCTCCAAACTTTCTTGATTATTTTAGTTAGTTCTTATATTTCAATTGTATCCCATTAAGATTAAATTTTCATTATTTGTTTAGGCCTGAATTTTAAACAATAAGACCATATTTGGTTCATAGAATAAACAAAGGAATAGAATAACTATTTCATGTGGAATATTTATTCTATGCTTTATTTCGAATTTAATCAAAGAATAATTATTATATGGAAAAAGAATGCTACTAACACTTTATGCAATTTTTATCATACATTCCCAAAGCAAAAAAAAATTGTGTTTTTTCATTTATAAAATATTAATATTTTTATAATTAAAGTTGGTACTTTATAAAAAAAAATGTCATTTTTACATTGAAAATGTATAGTAAAAATTGTATAAAAAAAGTGTCGGTAGTATTCATTTTCTGTGAAATTGTGATTTTTCAATTTTGTATAATACATATTTCAAAGTAAAAAATCACTATTCTGCAATTCAAAGAATACCATCTCCTATTAAAACTACCTCCACTTACCTCCACCTCCACAACTCATCCACACTACCACCATCACTATTACTGCTGCCACTAACATGGCCTAAGATTTGCACATATGAACCTCCATAAAATGTATGATTTACATCCCTCTATTGCCATTAAAAAATTGCGATGGAATTCAATACGAGTGATTTGATGTGGCATAGTCAAAGGGTCAAAGTTATTACTATATGGATAGAGTTGACCAATCTCAAAACTGACACAATTAGTTAACACACACACACACACACACATATATATATATATATATTTTCTTTTTTGTGTGAAGGGAGGTGAGCAAAGCTTACAGAATAATAAGAAACTCCAAAAAGATCATGTTGAAGTAGATCAACAATGCTTTGACTAGGGTTGTCCTAATTGTACATACTCAAAGGGTACTCAAAAGCCAAATGAGAGAGGTACTTTGTAGCCAAGTTGGCTTCTCTACAAATATGACTGACAGTAAAGGAGGAGAACTGACTAGCTAAGCTTCTTATTTGAAGGATGATGGAGCAGCTGTAAATATCCATAACATATTTTCCTTGCACCATAGTTATAATTACTAGGTTGTCACTTTCTACAGTGATCGAATGATAGCCTTTTATCAAAGCAAGATGCATTCCTTTAAGAATCGCCTAGGCTTTAGCCTTTTGGATTGGGTAGCAACCGAACTTTGAAACAAAACCACCCATCCAATGCTCCATGTAATCTCTAATCAAACCCCCTGCTGTAGCAAGACCCATAGCCTGGTTTAGGAGCGCATCTGTGTTGATTTTCAAGCACGAGCTAGGAGGGCATTTCCAAGAAATCCATCGCTCTTGTGTGATGGTTTTACTAGCAACACGAAGCTTTTTTAGCAACATCTTCAATTAAGGCTGATTAGTCCAAAGTCGAGTGAGTCATAGTTGCGACTGGCCTATGATTATCATTAAAGATTGCCTCATTTCACCGCTTCCACAAAGACCAACAGTCCACTTTGAAAACAATGCTCCATTTGATACCATTGTGAAACCAAGATTGATCCTTTAGATTTGCTATTAATCAACTTGCAAAGCAATCAGTTCCATGAAAGAAATCTGATATGGCATGTCGAAGGAGCAAAGACATCTAAAAATTCACTACAATATAGCAATCTTTCAAGACATGGAGAGTAGTTTCAAATTCCATGTTACAAATTGAACAATAAACAGATTGAGCTACACACTGCTTGAGACGAGTATAATTTGTCATTACCCCATCTTGAAAAACAAGCTAAAGAAACATTTCATTCTCTAAGGGAGGTTCCATTTCTAGAACATCTTCTAAGGAAAGCTAGAAGTATCATTAGTACCATCCAAGAGGTAGTTATAGGCTATCTTGATAGAGAATTATCTTAAGGCAGAAAGACGCCATAAGACAACATCTTCTCCTTGGGAAGGAGTGATTGGGCAAGTGGCAGCTATCTGTAAGACAATGGAGTGTGGCAGAGAGTTTGCAAAGAGATCCCATCTTTAATTTCCACTAGAATCAACAAAGAAGGCAACGGGTTTCTCTCTTAAATTTTCATCAATGGTACTAGTAACAACATTTGTTGACCTGCAAGAAATATTAGGTACCCATTTATCATTAAAGAAGCTAGCTTTGAACCCATTTCCAAGGGACCAAATTTCATTCTTCACCACACTATTCCAAGATATGTAGATACCTTTCCACACTCTAGAACTAGCTGTCAGGGCAAGAGGATTAGCAAGAGCTGCTCTGTCAAATTTATACTTTGAAGACAAAATTCGAACCTAAAATGTATTTTGGGCAGAGTGAGCTTGCCAAGCCAATTTCATATGGAAAGCAGTGTTCATATGAGAAAAACTCCTCAACCCTAAGCCGTTATATTCTTTTTGCTGTTGCATAGTGTTCAATTTCATGAGAGAAATTTTACAATCATTCTCATTCCTTCCCTAGATAAAATCTCAACAACTCTTTTCCATGTCTCTATAAAGAGATTTAGGAATTGTAGAAGATTGCATTGCATATAAAGGAAAAGCCTGGAGAATAAAAGTGGTCAAGGTAACTCTATTGACAAAAGACACCTGGCTGGAGTTCCAGTTAGCAATTCTTATATTCATTTTATCAAGAATTTATCTGTAGGTGCTACTTGAGACTCGATTATTGAGCAATAGGACCCTAAGATACTTGCCCAAATCCATTGTCTCACGAAAACCCAACTTGTTACTAAGAGTAGACCAGGTTTGGCAAGGCACATTTTTTTTTAAAGTAAACCATTGTCTTTGAAGAACTGATTTTTTGCCTAGAACTATCGTAGAAGGCTTTTGTCACCCGATTAATGACATCAACTTGCTTCCTTTCCACATTAGAAAATAAAATGACGTCATATGCAAAGAAAAGATGAGAGATAGGAGGGCCATGCTTATTCAACAAATAGGATCCCAATGATTATTATTAATAGCATACCGAATTAGGTGAGCTAATCTTTCCATACATAGTACAAAAAGATAAGAAGAGAGAGGACATCCTTGCCTCAAACCTCTTGTAGGCTTGAAGTAGTTGGTGGTTTCTCCATTCCATAAAATTTGCATTTGGCTTGATCAAATACAAAGCATAATAATATTGATTAAATGGAGAGGAATACCCACTTCAATGAGAGTTTCTTCCAGGAAATCCCACTTGATGCAATCATATGCCTTCTCCAAGTCAATTTTAATTGCCATAAATCCCACCTTACCTTACTTGTCCTCATAGAGTGAATGACTTCCTAGGCAATAATGATATTCTCCGTAATATGCCTTCTTAGTATAAAACTAGTTTGATAAGGCCCTATGATGCTTTGGAGGATACCTTTAAGCCTATCGGCAATGGATTTAGTTATGGTCTTATAAACCACAATATACAACGAGATTGGTCTAAACTGGGAAACGCTTTTGGGAACATCAACTTTGGGGATTAAGCATATGAGTGTGTTATTGATTCCTTCCCTAATATCTTCTCCACTTAAAACTCGCCTTCACTATAGAAATCATGACTAAGTGACTGATAAAAGCTTGTTTGATACACATTGAGACCTAGGGCTTTCCAAGGTTTCATCTAAAAAAGAGATTCTTTAACATTACCTATTGTGAAAGGTTTCTTTAATCCCTCTTTCTTCTCATGGCTAAGGCGCGGGAAACTGTTGCTCAAGTAGAATGACTGGAAATAATTGTTCTCATCTTGACAAAGATTTTTAAAGTAGCTCACAACTACCTCCTTCAAAGCTTGTGGTCATCAATCCAATTACCCACTTCCCCTTGTAACAATTATATCTTGTTTCTTTTTCTTCTGTAAACAGTTTTGAGGTGGAAATAATATGTATTGTTATCTCCCCAAGTAACCCATTTAGCTTTAGATTTCTGCTTCCATATCATCTCTTCGCAAAGCAAAACAGTTTCTAGCTTCTGAGTAAGCTCAACTTTGAGATTAGCTAAATAAGGGATATATCGATTCTTAAGAACTCTTTGAATAACTCCAATTCTAGCCAAGAGAAATTTCTTTTGATATAAATATTACAAAACACACTGTCGTTCCAAATTTGAAGCTTGTTAGTCAAGGAATTGAGAGAAGACATATAGGTGGAACCAACGGCCCACCCTCTAACTACAGGCTCCCTAAAGCTATCATGAGTTAACCAACACTGCATATTATGAGTTTGAACTAAATGAATTTGTATCATAACTGTGTGAAGAAGTTTTCAATATGAAAAAATATCGAGTCATAAGCGGATTTTACTTGCCTAATATGTTTAAACATGAGTAAACACATTTAAAAATATGTAAAATATTTAATAATTTTAGTTTTATTTAAACTATATAAAGTATTCAAATATATATTTAATATTTTTAAATATGTATAATATAAATTTATAATACATTTATAAATAAATATTAATAAATTAATTGTATACTTATTATATATTAATTTTTATTATATTAATATTATATTAATATATGTACTAATGTATGTTTAAATTTATATATTTATTATATATACATAATAAGTATAAAATTAATTGTATACTTATTATATATATTTATTTATTTTTTATATATTTTGTTTCTTAAAAATATTTATCAACTAAATTATTTTTTTTATTTCTTCACAAGTGACCAATGGTAATATTTTTTGAAATTTTATTATTCTTGCTATGTATTAATACATATATATTATATATACATGTATAAAAAAGGACACAAATGTAATGATGAATTGAACACTAGTTAAATTTCAATTTGCAGTTTTCTTTTATTGAACTATGTAATTTATTTTTGTATAATTTTGGATATGAATAAATTTATGGTATGAGATTTTGATTGCAAGAAAAGGTACAACGGTCCAATAAAATTTAAATGTCCTAACTGGGAAGTGGAACTTCCCTAGCGGGAGAGTGGAAATTGCAATGGTTAAATTGATGACCAAGAAATCGCGAGCGGGAGGCAAAATGTCCTGAGCGGGAGTTATGGGGTCTCCGAGAATTCTTAGGAGAAAAAGGAAGTTCACTGTCCCTAAAGTTCATAATTCACAACAAGCAAGTAAAGAACATTCATGGACAATAAATTGTATGCAAAAATAAGATTTAAAGTATTCTTAAATCAAAGTGCTCCTATCAAGCATAATAAGCACTCTTTTTATAAAACAAAATCTTTCGTCATTTAGGGGCTTGGTAAATATATCTGCGAGTTGGTCTTCAGCGTCAGTAAAATCTAACACTACATCACTGTTTTGAACATGATCTCTTAAGAAATGATGTCTAATGTCAATATGCTTGCTTCTAGAGTGTTGAATAGGATTTTTAGAGATTTATGGCACTTGTGTTATCACACTTAATTGGAATGTGGTCAATGTCATGACCATAATCCTTTAATTATTGCTTCATCCAAAGGACTTGAGTGCAACAACAACCCACAGCCACATATTCGGCTTCGGCGGTGGACAAAGCTATTGAAACTTGTTTCTTGCTATGCTAAGAAACCAAACACTCTCCAATAAAGTGGCACATTCCGGACGTGCTTTTTCTATCCAACAGACTATCGGCATATTCGGCATTTGAGATGCCAATCATATGAAATGAAGAATTTTTAGGATACCATAGTCCAAAGTGCATAGTGCTATGAAGATATTTTAAAATTCTTTTTACTACATTCAAGTGTGATTCTTTAGGATATGATTGAAACCTTGTGTTAGAGATGTGCCCAAAAGGCAATCACCTTAAGCACTTATTGTACACATTCATAAAGGCATTCTTTCATTATATTAGTATTCATTTGCATATGAATTGATATAGATCTTAAACTGATTAATGAAAGTCCATGATATGAAACATAGCATGAAGAAAATCATGATCGGATCATTATAATGAGATTCCTATCATGTGTAATTATGTTTGTATCTAAATTATCCCTAGTCATAGGATTAACAAGACGGGACATTGTTGATCCGGATAGACTAGCACATGTTATACTCCTTGATTAGATCAAGGAGTAGATCTCATAAGCTGTGAGCATGAGATGTTCAATGTTAACATGTGGATCCTTGCTAAGAGTAGTCAAATACATTGGATGACCTGCTATGAGACACTCATATGGATTATCTATTCAAATGTCAATGATAGCCTCATCATAGCAATGGTGCATGTATCCTTAGGCTTGAGGTACTCAAGGATATCTTGGATACTGATTCTGTGCTTTGACTCCATTCCTTGTTACCTCATAGAGGTCGCTCATAGGATGGTGATTGGGTGCAGCTTGAGGTATTCGAAGGTAATTGAGTAGCCAACAGAGGATTCA